>JAOEGS010005120.1:4021-14664 GCA_025447755.1 Corythornis vintsioides | reverse complement strand
AAAAATTATTATTTAAGAATAAGAGGAAATATGGAATTACTGTTATTAGATGTGGACTCCCAAATACAGTAGGAAGTCTTTACTTATCTGGAAGTTTTAATAGTATTCATGATAACAAGGGATGACTTGTTGATCTTCAGCAATCATGACTCTCCACCTTCCAAAGCATAGAAATAAAAAAACTTAAAAACTTAAAGCAGGAATTAAGTTTTTCTTAAAATGATGTTTTCTCAGTGTTTATGATGATGTAATTCTGGAGATCTGAGCACTAGAATGTCTACTGCTCTGAAATAAAATTTGATAATTTGGGCTTTATTTGACCTTTAAAGAATGCTCTGTAATAAGACTCATAACAATAATGGAAGTTGAAGGCACAGAAGTTCAAGTCCACAAATTGCAAGGATTAAGAACCCCTTTTTTTTGGCAGAACCTTAATTAACCTGACTTAGAGTCAATTCTCCAGTGGTGCAAATTTTTTGTATATATATCTACAACATGATGGTCTGAAAGAAAATTGGATTGAGTACTGTTTTATGGACATTGCTGAATATTAGTCCATGAGCTAGGAAGTGCCCAGGAGAAATCTACTTTGTTTCAGGGCTGAAGTGAACTGGTGATTATGCTTGAATCCAGCTACTCAGAATACCAGAAATAAGTCATGATTGTGTCTCCAGAGACTCTCCAGAAGCTTTAGTATCTGTTCTCCTTTTCCACTGTAAACTACAGCACTTCAGTTTTTAATATTAAATGCAACAGTATGGGCAGTATCACTAACTTCTTCATTAAATGACCTCCCAGCAGGCTGGTGGGAGATAAAAAGCTGATGAGAAATGTATATGGTTGTTAGAATTCCAACTCAGAAAACTGTTTTTCTAATGTGACCTAATGTACATAAGCCTCATGGTATCTTCCTGGATCACTGGGCATCAAGTGCACAGGTTTTAAATGCACATTTATTTGCCAGTAAAAAAAAAATCAATCAAATAATCTTATTAAATTACTTTAGACAAAGTATTTCCTATCGTTGAAATAACTCTAGAAAATTGCTTCTTCTGAAGATACAGAGATGCAAGCATCAGGCACAGGCATTTTGAATAAGTGAAGCCATCAGAACAGTAAGTTTGCACCAGCACAGAAAGATTTCTATGCCAGTGAAGAGCTGGCAGTCAGAATAGGACCAGCTCTGCAAAATGCTCAGACTTATTGAGGTGCCACACTCTTCAGGAGTGGCAAAGTCCATTCAGGTCAGTTATCCCTTTCCTGTTCCAAGTGCTGCTATAGGGGAATTTATTTTGTAGGTTAAGCTATGATTGCTCCAGAGAAGATCTGAGACATTATTTTCCATGTGGATTTGATTTTTCTTCTCTTGATTTTTAGAACTGTGGATATAAGGGAAATGGAATAGATTGTGACTCTTCTTTAGTCTTTTGCAGCTGTTTAGATAAAATGATAAGAGGCTATTACTTTGTAAATAAAAATATTAGAAAAAGAACATTTGCCTTAATAGCAAGACATTTTGATCCCCTGAGAATGTGTTATTACTGTTAGGAGCTGATGGGGACACTGAACAAACATTTGTCACAGTCTGAAATTAATAAGGCAGGACTTAGGGTAAACAAGTGCCCAATTTCTCTCATTAAGAGAAATAAATACTTCAGTAATCAAAAAATCCAATTTAAGCTATGTGTCATATTACTACTCTACTGGAAAGGCACTATAGGAAGGAAAAAGAGGACAACAGCAAAAGATCAGTTCTACCATTTTCCTTGCTCTTTCTGAAAATAGGATGAAGAAGAAAAAAATTATTTTCTAGATAAGAAAAAGCAGCATTGGTTTTGTTCTGTAAGGGGGTAGCAGTGTCAAACTTTCCAGCCTGAGATTAAGGATGAGTTGCCCCAGTGCTGTGGGGTTTCAACAGCAACAGGGACCTGCAGAGATTGTTGTAGAAGGACTTCAGGTAAAAGTAGAGTCTGTCAAGAAGCAGTTTTTCTCCTTGCCTTACAGCACTTCTGGGTCCAGTGGTGGGCATGTGAACTAATAAGACCGAGCTTTCTTGGGTGTATTTCCACTTGCCAAAAGATATCTGATTTCTGTCACAGCTTGCACATTGGATTGACAAATTAAAAGCATCAGATCACTGTCAGATACTCATAAATCATTTGATTTGGTGCTGTGCAATGTATGACAGGTACAATGTTTCAGGAACATTTTGCTGGAAGGGAAAGTTGATGATTGAAACCACAAGAGATTACTATCCAGTGCAAGCATTTTTTGAGTATCTTTACGTGTAAAAGAAGTGTAAATAGTTCCAATGAGAACTTGAACCTGAAACAGACCTGTTCTTGCAGAGTATGGAATTAGATTATTTTTCAAATTTAATTACCCATGAACACCTTTTGAATTTTCAACTGAGTTTTCAACACTCCTATAACTCTATTGCTAAATGCTTTTATTCTTTTCTATGTAAATTATGAGAATAAAAGGATGAAATGGGTAGAGGTTTAAAATTATTGTTATTATTTGCTTAGAATAAAACCACATATTTTTTCCTAAAGCCTGTTCTCTTTGCTGTTTGTGGTTTTGAAAAAATTTGTTGTCTTCAGTAATTGTCACCTTTCTAATAATAAAGATGAAAAGAGGCAATTTAATAAAATAATCAGAGATTTATTCTTTAACCTTTAGTGATAAGGACCTTATTAGCTAAACTTAGGAAAAATGCTGAAATGAGCACATGCTGTTTTAAATGTATGTGGTGTATTGAATAGAAAGTTCTGCCTCTGATATATTTCTTGATCTAAGATTCCTCTGATATATTTCAAACCTTCTTAATAGATGTCCATACTAGCTACTGCTGGGCAGGAATTTATTGAACAATTTCCTCCAATAATGTAAAAAATAGAAGCATTAAACAAGGTGCATGGGGAAATTAAATTTCATATTATGACCTAATAAAATATCTTTATGTAAAACATTTTTTGCTAAGTTGCTTTAAAATCAATGACGAGTCCTAGGTCATCAGCTCAATTTCTGTTTGGGAGTTATCAGAATCACTCAAAGCAGCATATTATTTATTTTAGCATCAATAAACTGCCTTCAGTATTCTGATAGTGGCAGAAAATGGAGTTTCTGCAAATAATTCCTTGGAGTTTGACATCAGGAGCTCAGTAGCAGAGTAGGCAGCAGAAATGTATGTAGAAGATTGAAGGTTTCTTTACCTTCTGTCACGTTGCCTGGACAACTTAGCCTAGAAATTATTTCTTGAAACTCTCTTTTGTGGTTTTCTTTTCCACAAACTTGTTTCACCAGTGGTGAACAGCTTATAAGATAATACTGATTTTAACTAGTAACTTACTGTTAAATACGTGGTTCTGGCTACCTGATATTATGGGTACTTGTGTTTGTGAAGACCTGCTTCTTAGGCATATAAAGAATTATAATTAATTCCTAGTGGCTTCTTACTGGTGGAACTTCAGAAAACTTTCTATGTATAAGCAGATGCTTGTGTAACAAAGTCTACCTGGAAGGTCTCCTTAGGAGAAATACCTTGTTCTCAAGAGTGGTCATTGATGTCAAGTGCTTCTCATAAAGCCTCCATGGAAGGGCTACTCTCCTTTATGGTTATCCTGTGGAAAAGCACAGTACAACCTAAAAGCTATCCTAATGGGTTAGAACAAGCTTAATTAAATAAGAGGAGACAATGGAGGCTGCAAAAAAAAATTAAGAAATTGGTGACCTCCTACAAGTGAAATTGTCTGGAATAGATATCTTTGAATGTCCACTTTTCATAAAAATAGAATGTTACTTCAGAGTAACCTAATAATTCATAGTCATGCTAGCATCTGACTAAAAAATGTTTCCTCTTTTTGCATTAGTAGATTCTCTCCAAATGTATACCAGATGTCACTGTGCAATTGCAGAAAATCACCTCCATAAAGGGACTGTAGAGATTAAGTTTTCCTAGTTTTGGGGGGAACATATATAATCCTTCTGTAGTTTCACTACTACCAGCAGTGAATAATTGGATTTAATCTTACTGAGCTGCAAGACAAAGTTTACATGTAGAGCATGATTATAAAACCTTTATCTTTATCTAGCAAGGGCAAGGCCAGGTAACCTAGCAGGTTGTGAAAAGAGGAATGTTAGGGTGAGCAGAATCCTCTTGCCAAGTCTGTTTGGTCATTATTTCTTGTAAAGGGTGCTGTCTGCTCAACTGAACTGAGAAAAGTTGACAATTAAGGAACCTAAGACAGAATGATTTGGGGTCTTTCAGTTGAGGTGGTGTTGGAACTTGTGTGCTCATCCATCAAGCTGATCAGTTCCTCTACTGCTATTTTTATGTGGTCTTCTCACAAGCATCCAAGTCTGCAGAGCAATCTTGGAGGGCAGTCTTTCTGAAACAGAAACACTTCCTCTGGCTGGCTGCTATTAAATAGGGGATAAATATATCTCCTGGACAACTAACCAAACAGTAGCATGACAACTCTTCACCATTAGGAAATGTTTGAAGATGCTGAAGCCTGAAGGATGGCAGAGGGAAGAGGGGAGAAAAGCAAAAAGAAAGGACAGAACAGAAATTGCAAAGGGAAGAAGAGGTTGAAGGAGAAGGCTGCAATCCAGGAGGCCCCAAGAAGCACCTCAAAAGTCAGATAGTTTCACTATGTCTTGAGCAGTTAAATTCAGGTGGAAGAAAGTCAGGGAAGGGAGGAGAGTCTATGCATGGCCAATGAAAAGAAAGGGGCTACATAACTATATTCAAACAAAATCTATAGAGAATAAAGTACCAAGAAAAACAATCTGGAAATCAGGAGAGAACATATGGGAGCTGGGTGGGCAGAGAGCTGGAAAGGGTGGCAGATGGATATAGCTTTGCTGAACAACACGTGTGTGTTTACACTGATCTGCCTCCTTGGAAGTGAATTGAAGGTCTTCATCAGATTTTTCTGGGATTTGCAAAACTTGGGTTTCACTGAAGCTGGCAGATGTCTGCCAGAGATCTTATTGATACACTAGGGTTTTGAAGTACTGCTTCTCTGGACTTCAGCCCCCCCCAAAAAAAGCCATTTGACTTTTTTTGCTGTCATCTTTGTGTCCTTATGTCTGGGATTCACATAGCAACTTTATATGATTAACTATCTGATGACAGCTCATTACACATTATTATACAAAGATTTTATTGTTTTGGCTTATGAATACTCACATAATTCATAGGGAGCAAGGGCATAGCTGTGTTGGACAAAGAATTTTAAATAAGTCTTGATAAAGTGATAAGCCCTCGTGAATTTTGCTACACCATATTTCAGAATCATTTGTGCAGCCTCAGGGAATTTTATTTCTAAGAGTAATATGACATATAATTGCTCTTCTCAATCTAAACAATATATTCTTGCAGTCTTTAATCCTGAGATTTCTTTGTTAAGAGAGTTTAAAGTGTGCCTGGAAAATCTTGTATGGGAGGTCAAATAGTTAAACTGTCATGTATCTCTGTATGTCTCTGGACACTCACATTCTAAAGACATCAGGCAGACATTTTTGACCCAGAAAAAGAAGCAGGATGACTTAATACCAAAACTATAACTATGTTTTTATTATCTTGTCTTCTTTAAAACTGACTTTAATTTAAAAAAAAAAAACCAAACAAACAAACCCAAAAAACAACAAACCAACAACCAACCTAATCCTTGCAAGAGGAATTCATCTATAAGCATGATAGTTTATACAATTTTAAATAAACCAAACCAAAAAGAAAACAAAAACCAACCCTCCTGCCAAGATACAATTGTTCTGTATGCAAAGTATTTTTTTCATATAATAGCTTTTTAAAGAATGTTTAGCACATTAATATTGCTAAGAGTAGAAATCTTAGTACTGTCTCAGTGTGGCAACTGGACAGTGTTCTGTTCATTGTAGGGGGACAGTATTTCTAAGGAATTAGATTCTTTCTATAGGATATTTTTCAGACTTCTTATGCATCTAGAATGTTGTAGAAATAATTTCATTGTCCCCTGGTTTTCAGTGGTGAAGGATTAGAAAAACAGCTTTTATTTAAATCACAGATAGTAGAAACAGGTAGAATGGTAAAGTCTGGTTATTTCAGCCAGCATAACATTAAGTTCAGCATCACTATGTGACATTTTAACTAGCCAAGATTGAGCCCTGGGTGATAGCTCATATTTTATAAGATTAGGATATTTATTTTGTATTCAGTTACAAATGAAGGCAGTAATTAGGAGTTCTTAAGTGATATTTAAAGCTGAAATGCTCTAAAAATTCACAATTGAAGATAAGCTCTTTTTTGAGATGTGTTAACAATAGTGATTTCCACTACCAACCTTGTAACCTAACTGCTTCTTAGGTTACAAGTCTCAGCTAAACCATGGTATTCAATAGTCTGAACCATGAATAAAACAGTTGACATACAGATTAGATTCAGAATACAGACTATGACTTGGGTCTCCAAAATATGAGAATGTGAAATTAACAGAATGTTAACAACTTTAAAAGTTGTATAAATATTCTGTGTATAAATCTTCTCTATGTAGTCCAAGCTCTAGGTTCAAATGCAGAGCACAGCACCATAAACAAAGCATTAGACCATATTTTAATGTGTTTTTATAATTGAGCACTATTAACCAAAAACTGGTTTAATATGTTAAATATTTTTGTGAAATTATTGTGAATTATTCATTATGTGAAGCTTTATAGATAGTTACAAATATCTTGGCTTAAACCATGTGCTTCAGAGGCTTGGTCAGTCACCCTTTTTCTCCAAGAGTTGTAATCAATTGAAATGTGTAATACCCACACATTTCAGATTGCATTTTTCTTATCAAAATAGGCATGTTCCTGAAGAGGTTAAGAATGAGCTATATCTGTATCCTACTGTGTGGAAAACCATTTCAGACTTCATCTTGTCTTGTGCAAAGGCAAATGCTGAAGCATCTCTGAGTAAAAGAAACTGTTGTGTGCCAGGAGAGAGAAGGTGTCGCTCAAGTGTCACTGTGTTTACTGGGATTCATGGCCTCATAAAATGAGATCATATGATAGAACACTTTGCAACTCATTAAATGCATTCTCAAGGATTTGAAACTGCTTCCTGCTTCCCATTATTTTTTATGTTAGTCATCTGCAGTAAATATTTTACTGGTAGTTATCTAAACTAAGCATGAGAGCCAGTGTAACAGAAGAATTGCTGCTGGTGCAGCATCAGGCAGTGCTGTTGTCTTTCCCCTGTGCAGGGTGATGCAGTAATGTAAGTTTTGGTGGGAACTATGTCAGGAGATGGGAGTGTTTGGTCAGGCACAGGAATCTGAAAGGTGACAATGAAGTGGCTGCCCTGACCTGTAGCTGCTCCTCACCCTCTGCATGTTGGCAGTGCTGCCTGGCTTTTGCCTGAGCTATGCACAGTTAGATTCTGGCTTTCACAAAGAATTACAGCAGAGATTGCTTTCAAATAATTAGCATCGTTTCCTCCTTGTAACAACATAAATTTAATCTAAGTAAGAGCCATCAGCCTCATTTCCTCTCTCCCTGAAAGTCACTGCTGGCCTCAAATAAGATGCTCTTCTGCTCAAATCCTTACTGAAAATGGAGACTGCTCCATAAGCAATGTTGAATATTGCCTCCTCTCCACAAGTATTTGTCTCACCAAACTCACAATGAAGACAACAGGTTTTCACATGTATTTTATTTTTTTTTCCAGCACATATATGAAGCTCATCAAAGTAATATGTTGTTTTTTTCAATTCACCTGCTTGAAGGTCACTGGATTTCTAAGAAATACTATGACTGAGTACTGACCTCTGCCCAACCTTCAAATCAGGTAAGGTTGCAGTTCAAATGCACAGGCTTTGAGTACAGAGGCAGAGCTTGACTCACATTTGGAGAGTGTTCTGACTAGATTAACTTGCAACTCTTTGCACCATTATTTTTTTGGTTTTTACTATATATTGAACTGCAGGTTTTCAGCTTATCACATATGAAAAATGAGTTACCTGATCTTAAGGGAGTAGAGACAAAAAAAGTAGATGGTAAGATAAGTCCCTCACCAACAGGACAGGTAGTGATGTCTGCTGGTACAGAGCACTAAGATACAGATTGGTCTAGTGCTTGGGATGAGTTCAAAATCAGGCCACTAAAAATCTGTTGTCACAGGTGAAACCAAAACTGCCCCTCACCTTAGAGGGGCAATTTCCTGCG
This sequence comes from Corythornis vintsioides, assembly GCA_025447755.1. Lineage (NCBI taxonomy): Eukaryota > Metazoa > Chordata > Aves > Coraciiformes > Alcedinidae > Corythornis > Corythornis vintsioides. Next base: position 6,468 of record JAOEGS010005120.1, on the reverse strand, counting down.
AGGACCTGCAAAGATCAGCTTCTCAGTTTGTCCTTGATGTCTACATTCCAGTGGTGATGAAGCCCTGCAAGAGGAGAGACAGGCTGAACACACTTTGGGGGTGGTTCTGAAGCCTAGCAGTGCTCACCTAAATAAACAGCCACCTATATTTTCCATCTGTTTTTTTCTTTAGGCTCACAATAAAGATTTTTTTTCCTGAATGCATCTGTATAAAGTTTGGAAATAACCTTAAAAACCTTTCCTTCTGTATTTGCAAAAGGAGGAAGGAGAAGGTGTCCTTCCTTTGCCTGCACTCCTCTATCCTCACCTTATTTTTTTTTTCCTGTTTTAGCATTATGAGGTGCATTCAGCTACTTCAAGATTAAAATTAGTCCACCTCAGCTTTTCCAGATATATGTAATTATGGTTTTAATTGGTGTTTGCAACACATGCAACCATCGAGGTCTTAATTATATTCATTAACAAGGCAGACTTTGAGGTTATCTATAGTAGACAAAATTTTGACACAGGTTATTCTTTTACTAAATGTTTAAGTAATTAAATGGAAGAACAATACAACAACATGACAAATAAAGACCCTAGAAAATTTATTTTTTTTTCTTTTCCACTTAACATAATTTGAAATTAAAAAATAACTCTTAATCAAATTGTTCAGCACCTCCTCAATGGAGAGGTTCATACCACCTGCAGCATTTGTACAGCCACACTATGTCTAATACTTGCTGGTTTTTGTTCAGGTAGGTAAGGATTAAAGATTATCAGCCTCTGAGTACCACAGATGTGGAGACAGAACATGCCTGAAAGTACTTTACTACTGCTATTGCTAGGTACAAGGCTCAGAAATACTACCAGGAGTTGGATATATGGGGATTCTTAAGAGTATGAATCAGTGTGTATCCTGCTGAAACTACTCCTTTCTGACAGTAAGCTTTTAGAGGATGTTTTTACTGTGGAAATGAAAGGCTAATAGAGGCTGTTTTTAAACAGTTACAGTAGAGAGCAGGCTTAAGGGAATTGTTTTGCAGGTTATTTTATAAAAGAAGTTGGTATTATTAAGCTTTTTTTTTTTCATTTTTGATTAGAGATATCATTAGATAGATGGATGTTCCTATGATTTATGGCAGTCTGCTAAATTACTTTTAATATCTGGAATATAAACAGCAATAACATATGCTTAAAAGTGCCTCAAGGTTAACAAATGCTTGAGAGTGTGCTGGTTCAGATAGTTTTGTACTAGGCTTTCAGAGCAAGGAATGAATTCTAAAAGCATGTGTCAGCTACTGAAAAAGTAAAAAAACCAGTTATTTGGTCTGCCAGTATTCTTTGACAGAAACCCTGCAGTTTAGCAGTACAAATAATTCTATGAAAACTGCACAACAAAAGAAAATTAACTCGTTCCCAAAGAAGAGTATTCAGTGTTCAGTTCAAACAAAGGCTTGTGCTGCTTGTCTCAGTCTGGAATGGAGCTGACACTTATCTTAATGTATGTAAAGTGGCAATGTAACTTATTCAGTGTTTTCCCAATCCTCCAGGCTCCACTAAAGTTAACAGTGGTGGAGTGTTTGATTGATAATCTGATACAGGTTTTCTGGGCTTTGTTTCTCCTGTGATAAGTAGAATTGAAAAAATGCTTAAACTAACAAACAATAAAACATCAAACTCCACATATCTTTCCATCATGACAGAGACAATACAAACTGCTAATACATTGTAGTGCACTACAAATTCAATGTCATGTTACAATGTACTGGGCCAAAGACTGCTTAAACCATTTCAGTAAAGCTTTCTTATCAGAGTAATCCCTTTTTACCATTACTCATTAAATTCAAGGTCAATTGAAGTCACATGGGGGAATCTTTCATCTATTTTATGTGCTTTGGGAGAAAACCATAACACATAAACAGCATCATAACTTCTAACAGAGCTAAGAGGTGACTGAGCAGCCTTAAAATACTGTCAACACAGTCAATACCACACAGAAACACATGAACAAGAAAAGAGGAATTGTACAATGGCCTGGAAATATATATCATAGTTGATTACTGCCCACACTTGTGTGCTACCATGTTGTACAGAGCACTCTGTAAGAAATGCAATGATCTGTTATCTGAACTATAAAACGAGTTTCTAATTTCAGTTAATTTATAGCTGCAACCAATCCTGTTAATTGGTCAGCATGGAATATAACAAACAGCAACACCCCTGCAGAGAGTGGCAATATTATGGAGGATTTGATTTTAGTGTGACAGTAAGTGCAAAATATTCACTGACTGTGAAGGTAAACTTGTAACAGTATAGGACTTCTTATTCAAACTAATTTCCAAAGAGTGTTACCAATTGAGATTGTACAGACATTGAAGCATGCAGTGCACTCATTTAAATATAGCATAGACTTGTTATTGTTCAAATCATACTTTTTTTTTAGCCCTCATGTCACAGTCATTCAC
>JAOEGS010005119.1:48500-69394 GCA_025447755.1 Corythornis vintsioides | reverse complement strand
TAATATTTTTTTAGTTACCATTAAACTTTGAGAGAAAAATATTGGTGTAGCTGAATTCAGTATATACTTTATCATTGATTTTTAGAGAGATTTTTACTTTTTTTTTTTTCCTACGTTGCTCGAAAATTGCACAGAAAGCATTGAAATGGATTCTCTGGGTTTGTTACTTCACAACATCCAAAATAAGGAGCAATTAGAATCGTAGATTCAAAAGATGAAAAGGAATCAGTTTGACCTCCCAGCAATTTTATACAATTTAATGTGTTGTCTTCAGAACATTTATCAGTCATGAAGCAGCAGGTGTGCTGTGACTGCCATTCATAAGGCAAAACATAAGTTGCTCCACTGTTATTTTCTGTTTCTATCACTCATTATCTATCTGCAGTCTTTTCTTTCTTTTTGGGTAATGCAGACTCTTTAAGGAAGGGACTTTTTTCTGTTGCATGTGTACATTCCATCTTGGCCAGCTGAGTCACAGTCAGCAGATGAAGTCTTTTTGTATTGCTCCCACATAAATAATATGAAAATCAGAACAAGATAATGGGACATGCCACGAAGACCCAACTGAGTCACACTCTTCAATTTCATTTTAATTTCTGGATCTTACTCTCTTTTGACATTAACTACCACTTAAGAGTTTTGTTTCAGTGACATGATGAAGCATTTAACTTTTATTAATTTTTAAAAACTAATTCTTATCTTTTCATTTGTACTACATGGGAAAAGAAAATAATTGGAAAAAAAAATAATCACTTGGTTTACTTATAATGCTCATGTTGTATGAGAAAAGCAGATTCAGTCCAAGATCCTCACCAGGCTGAAATAAAACTCTGACAACTTGCAGTTCCACTGCCAATGGTAATACCCCTCAGAGTGCCTATCTCTTTAATGATCAAACACTAACCTTAATGGTAAATAGTATTCCTATCAGGCTACTTTATGTGGCTGGGCTTGCTGTCAGTTCACAATAGCTGAAAGAGCAGATGATGTCAGTCAGAGTTTTCACTCTGCTTTACTTCATTCCAGTAAAAACTCAGAAATAGCTTAGTTCCAAATGAGTTCTAAAAATGACAAAGAACCTTATCACAGCACAGCTAGGCTGTTATCGGCCAAATCAGCAGCACTCTAATAGACAAAAAAGTGTATCTAAGAGGGCTTTTTTATTTGAATTAGTGAACTAATATATTAACCTGCTTCATCTGACAGCAGGATTTTAAAAAGTGCTTTGGCTGCAAGTTACTATACTTACAGTACAGTGCAATGATTTATAAGCATCCAATCTTATGAAATGCAGAGGCCAGCTTGAATAAAAGCTAAATAAACTAAGCAGTATGGGTGCACATCAGGAAAAAAAGTCACTATAGGAAGAAATATATGTATAATGAGAAAATTAATAGGTACAAAGAAAACTCCTTCTTCCTGGTTGAGTTGTGAAATGCTCTCTCTGTATTAGCACCAGTACTTGCCAAGTTGCAATAGGCAGAGTAATCTAAATGGCTGGAATGTGTGTAGGTGTTAACATGCAACAGTGTGCAATCTGAAACCTGAGAACATTCTCAGTGGTGTAACTGGAAGCTGACAGTGGTTTATAGGTGCACATAACATGAAATAACAGAACAGAGGATGTTACCCTGACTGTTCTGAGATGTAACTAAAGACAAGTTGACATGTTGCCTTCCAAGCAAAGAAGGCAATGCCCATTTCAAATGACTGCAGAGATGATAAAACATTTGCTTACCTGCACTGCCAGCTTCATTATTTTTTAAAATATCTTTGTTTACAGCAAATGAAAATGAAGAGAGGATTAGGACAGATGAAAGGTCTGTGGAGCCTGCTATGCTGTCTCCTGTAGAAGCCAAAAGCAGATGCATAGGAAAGAAAGTAGGAATGCAATCAGAATACACAGTAATTCCCTCGAATGCTCTCTCAGCCTTCAACACTTGAGCCAGAGGCAGTACCTTGTGTATTCAGAAACCATCAACAACTTTTGCTTTTATAGGTCTCCTCTTGAACCATGTTTAGACATCAACATCTTGGTTCACAAGAAAAAGATCTCACCAGCCTAACTCCACCTCATGTGCAGCATGTTGCCCCCAGCCCCCACTCCCCACTCTGCACCCAAGAACTCTGGACCTTTGCTGTATGCCAGTGGGGGGTTGTTTTGAGAAGTAATAGGACTCAGCAATCATTCCTGAAAAATCTATGGTGTTCTCAATATGAAACAAAAGCAAAACCTTTTCTTTATTAAAATGTTTTTGGTTTTTTTTTACAGACTGAATAAAAAAAATTCTATTCTGAACACCTCCAGCATGTGGTATAATAAATAAATAATTTTTTTTTAAAAATTGCCATCTTCCCTGCTAAATTCTCTCCCAATATTTTTTCCATATTTAATTATTAAACTACTGCAGATTGTGATTTATTGTCTACAGAAGTTTTTTAATTCATCATCTGAACAATTTTAATAGAAAAATCAGGATTTTTAAAAACCCAACTTTTATGCTTAATCAACTGACATTTTTGGTATAAAAGTAATTAAATACACTCATTACATTTTTGTAACACAATACTATGAGTAGGGTCCAGATATTCAGTAATTATAGATTTTTTTCTGAGAACCAGTTCATGTACTGTGCCCAATACCTCTTAGAATCAAGAAGCCCAGTCCTGCAAAAACTTTCAGGTACAGAGTGTATTAGAGCCACAGCTGATTACTGTGAGCTAGATTTAGAAGGAATGTAGTTTCCCAAGACCCAGTGAAATATGGTATAGTAATTTCTAGGTTAGTGTGAAATACATAAAGAGTACAATACAGCTCAAGAATTTGAAAGGAGAGGAAACCCAAATACACAAAGAATAGCAGTTCTGAGTAGTTTGTGATTGTTCATAAACATATCTTTGTAAACACATATGGTTTCTACTTGTGTGTATATGTTAGACCTGAAAATAGTTGCTTGTTTGGCCATACAAATATTACTAAACTTCACAGCAGAACAGGCGTGTTGCTGGGACAAAAATCACCCGTGTTTTTCACCAATTGCTCCTTAAGGATGGAGTGCCAGTGACCCCTAGTGCTGGAGTTACTCTCTGAGGCTTGATGATCAGACTCATTACAGGAGGCACATCTTTTCTCCTCTACAATTAAACAAGAACTGGTATTTGCTGAAATAAATGTCAGAAGTGTGAAGATGAGGAAACAGTAAAGAAAAAGCAACAGAAGGAAAAGCAGAACTGCCTCTTTGTAACGTTTTCTATTTCTAGATACCAAACCCCAGAGTCACTGCAGTTCCTGAAATCACACTGACCCTATTGCCCCATTCTGCCCCTGCACTGGGCACTGGGAAGGCCACTCCTTGAACACTGCACTCAGTCCCGGGCCCCTCACTGTAAGGACAGTAAGGAAGGGACAGCCTTGTCTCCCTGGTGATGTGTGACAGGACCAGAGGGAATGGCTGCAAGCTGCACCAGGGGAGGTTCAGGCTGGATATTAGGAAGCATTTCTGCACAGAAAGAGTTGTCAAGCATTGGCATGGTCTGCCCAGGGCGGTGGTGGAGTCACCATCCCTGGGGGTATTTAAATGGCATGTGGACCTGGTACTTAGGGACATGGTTTAGTGGTGCTTGCAGTGCTGGGTCAAAGGTTGGACTGAATGATCTTGGAGGTCAAGACATTCTGTGACATGGTTTGAAAAAGAACAAGATTACTTAAGTTAGCCAAGCAAATCCTATTTTGAATGACACAGTTAAGTATTTTTCTATTTCCCTTCCTGGATTTCTATTGACTATTCAGAGATTGCTGTTGCCCACAATATTGGCAAAGTTTTTCTGAAATACTTTTGCCTGCATACCAAATTCTACAGATTTTAGAAAATTGTTATGTTTGGTGAGTTCTGTTATCTGCTTATAGGTAATACCTCACACTGAAGTGTTGATACAGGTTTTAGTATTATATCCATGTTGCAATGCTATTAGAGTTTAATAATTTATTGACTCTTTATAAACTATTTATGAATGGAAGATTAAATGTAGCAAAATGAGTAGTTAATAGAGCCAAATTCAAACCTCCTGTATAGGAAAGTATACCTTTTGACACAGAATCTCATTTTGCTAATTTCATTCTTTCAGTACAATAAGACACAGGAATAACAAACATCTCATTAGGAGCAATCTTTGTAATACAAAAACTTGCAAGATTTAAAGTAATTTTCATAGAGACATTTAAAAGTTCCTCTTTTTTTCCTTTTTCTATGGGTTTTTTGTTTGGTGGTGGTGGGGAAGGGAGGGGAGAGCAGTGTTTTAAGATGTACAGTACAGATCTACATCATTCTGCTCTAGCCTCATTTAGATTAGAAGTGTCAGATGCAACCAGGGTGGACAGGTTGTGCAGATAGTCTTAAAGAAGTTTCAGTGACCCCTGCACTAAGGTTTAACATATTGTTGGGGTGAATGTTTAGCAAAGGTAAACCCTCTCCACTCATCACTGAAGGCTGAAAAGCTACTTCAATAAATCGAAGTGACTGCAAAGTGTTCACTGGATGACAGTTCTTGGGATATATTCAGTTCCACTAATTCTCCAGGCCTCATAACTGTTATTGTTTTGCACAGAGGTAGCAGGATTCGTGAGATGCACAACACACAGAGTTGCTTTTCAAGACTTCCTTAAAGCAGGCAGACATTGCACACAGTTCAACTCCAGTCACGCTCTGAAATTTTTGCCTTTTTTTCCAAAACTCCCATTCTGATCACAGATGGGAGAGCATATGGTAGGAAGCCCTTACAGTATATTGGAAACAGCTTCCACATTATAGTAGATTTCATATAGAAATTGCAGAGTCAGTAAATGGGAGGAAGTAACTGAAGATATCTAGAATATTTTAATCTTCTCACTATAAACATTGTCTGTCCTTGCAGTTGGAGCTGCGGGAGAAGGAAATTGAAGAGGGGAAAATTACACTAGTTCCATGAATTTGTGGAAGAACCAACCTGGTAAAGAAGATTCTGTTAAAAAGAAAAAAAAATCCCATGCAAAATTGGAAAGCTGAGTGATTAGAAACTGCAATGAGTTTACAGTAGCAAATGTGAAAGAAAAATTAAAGGGAGAGAATAAGATGATTTAAGAGATTAACAAGAAGTTTGATTTTTTTTTATGGCTTGATGCTAAACCAGGTTGATCAGGAACTACCTTATGATGCTTAAAATTCCACCTGAAGGGAATTGCTGGCATTCAGTCTGGCAACATTGTTCTAATTAGCAGTTCCCATCCTGCAGAAGCAGCACAAGTTTGTTGGCTGTGACATTTATTTTGTGAATAAAAGCTGTACAGCAACTCCAGTAGTCTACTAAAACCCATATGAGGGAAGGGAAAGTTTGGCTTTCTCTTTCAGTTTCTATTGGGAAAACGGAATGTAACTTTGAAATCCCCTGAAGTGAGTTGATACTGCACTCTAGTGTAGCACAGGAGAAACTGTCCTGCCATGGAGGCCGAGATCGAGCACACACAGAGGCTCAGAGTTGTCACACTGTCATTTTCTCAAGGAACCAGACAATGCAAATTGACATCAAGCCAACTTTTAAAAGCACCAACCAGAATATCAATGAGATAGCTTGACCCTCTGTCCTCTACAACAGTTTGTTTTTATTATCTCCCAGAACAAAAATCACATAGGACAAAATCTTTCTGAAAGTGTTTGATATATAAACAAAAAGTTTCCAAATAATCAATTAGACATCATTCAATAGCTATCTTTTTGGAAAAACCTTGTTCTGTAATTAGAGGCCTTCCCACCACTGCCATCCAGCCAAAATGCATTAGAAAGGAAGCATAGGATGAACATTCTTTGGGAGGGCTCAACAATGTTATTTCTACCATGCACTTGCATCTGCAAATTCCCTTCCTCTACATAGCTTGTTTCTTCATGATTTGAGTTGTCACCCACAGTGTTATGCACTTAAACACACAGAGGATAGAGGGAAAAAAAAATTTGCTTATATTATCATACCACTAAAAGATATTTATGACTACTTTAGCCACCAAAGCTTAAGGTTTTTATTTTGTAATATAAAGCTGCAGCTATCCAGAATGTTATTCTATCCCTTACCTGTTCTGTTTCTACCTGTACAAGGCCAGTAAGGGATGTCTAGGCTCAAAGTCAACACAGTGACTAAGTGCAGATTAAAACTTTCTATGAAGTGTCATCATTGTGAATACGATTTTAAGCCCACTGTATTTTTGGGGAGTACTAAATTAAATACTGTCACCTTTAAAGTTGTTTTTGTTCTAGCTGGGTCAGCCATTATTTATAGAGATTTGAACTTTCTAATATGCACAGGCCTTGGTTCTGGACATAACAGCCTTGCCTTTGCTGCTGCTGCTGCTCAGCTCTTCTCCAGACAGTTCTCCACAGCCAAGGTTCCTAGAGCTTCACCTGCAGCTTATTGGTTCCCTAGTCTCAGAAACAATTTTTATAGAATCTAGATTACTTCCTCTGCAACCTTGATTCAGTCTAACAATGAGAGTATTAACTCCATACAAATGCCACTAATGCTGTAATGAGCAAAAGAAGAAAATCCTCTGAAAACCTGAGTTCTCAGATAGCAGCTCAGTCTCTACTGAGGGCAAACACGCAGCTCAGAGAGCATCCCACTGCCTAAGGTCATTAACAACGAGGTTTTGCTGAGGCTAATGAACAGAAGCAAACATCTTCTGTGGAGTTAATGCTCCCAGGAACTGCCCTGAGTCATGATCATTAATATGATTTACATTTGATATAAATGCTTTGCATTCAATTTAAAGCATTTTCTACCTTGGCATCTCAGACTGTCTTACAAACAGAACGGTATTCTTATCTCTACATCTGCAGTAGCTGGAAATGATAAACAAAATGGGAAATGAAGTAATACAGCCAGATCACAAAGTACTGTGGTATACTTGGGAGCAGCACCTGGACATTCTTCATTATATCTCATTTTGAGAGGTTTATCTAAAAGTCTATTCTGCCATGTTCTCATTTCTCCAATTAATTGTATAGATGCACTAGCCCTATGTGGAAGACTAGTTCAATTTCACATAGGCTTTTATATTTGATTCACCCTGTAAAAATATTCTCCATCAGTATTAAATGTTGTAACAAATAGAAAAATGTAATATAGAAATGAAGTCATTAAAACAAATGATTGGAAATTAGAAAGGTTGGGTTATATTACCAGCATTTTCCCCAGTTTAGATAGATGATCTTAAACAGCCTAACTAAATATTAAATTCCTGTTTACCCCATTATAAAAAGTACCTTCTGACAGTTATTTTAATTAAATTAGTTTAGTTTCATGTTTACAAGGATTAACTAGTAAATTAGTTAATTAGTTTCATGTTTACAAGGATTTACTAGAATATAAAATATAAATAAAATATTAAAAAAGGTGGTGGTGAGAGAACGACCAAGAAAACCCTTGTTTTATATTCTGCAGAACTGATAATGTTTCTAAAATTGTTTTATAGCTACTAAAAAAATCTATATAAAAAGCTTAAGGAGTATAAATAAAATTTTGGTTTCCTGAAGTGTTTTTTTTTTCCAAAATCATTACTTGATTAGTTTTACCAAAAAAAAAAAATAATAATAATAAAAAAATCATTTGGCCTTGTTTTACAAAAGATAATTCTTCCATTACTTGGATTTAAGCACTTCACCTGACTCTCATCTAACTCATATTGGTTTATGTCATTAAAACATGATTAACTTCAAAAGCCTGGCTTGTGATTTGCACAAGGAGAAAAATGTAATCTCTTACAGCTTTGGATAAGCATCAGAAGACTTTATTTGGTCAGGAGAATTGCCAAAAATAAAGACTGAGTTGCTGTTAATTGATCATCTTAAGTCTGTAAGAATAGTTATGTATAGATATTGTCACAGAGTTTGTTTTTATGAATCTCCAAAAATAAGCAAGGTGTATCCCAGGATGAGAGCAGTGTAATCTTTATCTCCAAATCACATACATCTACATTTAGCACTGACTTACATAATGAGCAACATACAGCAAACCCCTAGATCTAGACTGAACACATCTGGAATCATTTTCAATGACAACTAAAAATTACATTTTTCTGTCAGGAGTATGATCTGTAGTGGCTCTTAAATCTAGTGGATATGGCACTCACCTGGGAGGGAATAAGGAGTCTTTTTCTGAGGTTAATTTTATATTCAAAACTCCACAGTAATTGGCTAAGCAGTACCTGTACTCTCCACTCCTAGTTAGATGCCCCAACCACTACAGGAGCTCTTTTTTCTCTCCTTCCAGACTCGTGTTTTTCACTCTTTGTTGTGCTATGATGTAGATTCAAAAGGAAGGATGGGATATAGAGGTTTCAGGCCAAATTTGTCTCTTTACAGGGTCTAAACAACAAAACCTGTCAGGGAAAACCCAGGAAATGTTTTTCCTATCCCATAGGCTCTGTTTCAACTACAAGATTAACTGCTGAGACAATCAATTTCCCCCATGCAGCTGATCTTCCTGCTTATTGAGATCAGCTTGCATCTCTTTCCTAAGTGTATGCTTTGGACTTGCTCCTAGCATTTGTTTAATCCTTAATTGTTCTGCAGCATTGTTACATTCTCACTCCTGTTCTGAGGTCAAGTATTTGAATTGTCTGCTTCTCTAAGGAGCATCAGCTCATACAGGTGGTTGTATGCAGGTCAGAGAGACTTTCTGTGTGCATACCTGATCATCAGTGGGAATGAAGGTATTTGTGATCTGGCAGTCATTGACTTTCTTATCTGCTATTTAGAAATCAAATTACATCTGAAATTATGTCCAGCACCATTTCAAGTTGTTTTATACTCAGAAGCTTAAACTGATAATAGTTGAGCTAGGGCCACTTTTACACAGCAGTAATCTCAGCAATGCATGTTTAGGTGATTTAATCAAACAGTGTCAATTAGGACGAGAAATTGATGCAATTTGTATTATTTTATCTGAAGTGGTGCTATATAGGAATGAATACAATTTTTCTTTGCTTTCTGTGCTGTTGAAACTCTCATAGGTATGTAGTCCAAGGCAACTGCAATTTTGCTTATTGGACTATATATTTAAAGTAATAGCTATTCTGTCACTACCTCATTTTTTTAAGTTTACAGAGTTTAACAATCCTTTCCCAGTACCCATTTCATGTGCAGAAATAAAGCCCTCTTCCTGGAACATTATTGCCAGCTTTTAATAGCCACACTTAATCTTTGTTTAACAAGTAGTATTCCAGAAAAATTTACAACTACTTGTCAGAAAACATTGTGGGATCTTGTTACATTATTAGACTTTTATATTGATTAAACACATGGTCAGTAAAAGGTGTAATAAAACAGCTGTCACTGTAAAATAGAACTCACAAGGTAGGCTACATCCTTTTGCAATTCTTATTTTATTTAAAAGCAGCTGATTTCCCTTTCATTTATTTGTTGTACTCTCTCTTTGTGAGCTTAGTACAACATTTTAACTCAAGAATGTGGCATAGTGTAGTACCAGCTCTTGTCCTGCAGGACACCAAGGGGCATTGCACTTGGCAAAAAGAACATTTGCAACAAGGATTGGCCCTGTTCACAAAGTCTATTGTAAACATCACTGGATTAAATAAACCACAACATAGTAATTTAGATTGTGCTAAAGTCTGTAAATGGTCTGATCTGGAAAATTGACTATTTATGCCACCCAAACAATGACACAATTTGTTTTCTTTCTAAAGTCATTTTAGCTAATGATAGAAATTAAAGCTGTGCATTCCTCAGCAAAGTGTGTTATTAGCCTATCAAAAGAATGGGCAAACCAATCAGCACAGTTAACATACACATCTAACATACACATCCATTCCATCTAGTTAAAAAGATTAAAATAAAGAAGCAATTTGTCATTTAAGGACACAAAGGATATACTCTGTGCACATTAAGCACCTAAGCTATTCCATTAAATGTGCCATTAATAAATAATTTAAATCATTTTGCCTATATTAAACAATATTTGCATTCTAGGAATTAAGAATCTTCATATTAGCAGATTAATCAACAATTTTAATCCCAGACCATACAAGAAATTAATGAGTTTTAGTGACAAATAATGAGACATGCCTCTCTACACATATGATCTTTAGCATGGAAGTTACCAGAGGCCATGTGCAGCTGAACTCAAAGGCAGATCAGATGGCACATCAGGTGGCCATCCACCCAGCTGAGTGTGGTGGGACAGGACACAGTCCCGGCCTTCCTGGCAGTGCTAGGGAGCAGACTGGGCCAGTGGTGATAGTTCTGGGCCAAGGCTGGCCTCAGGGCAGGGTGCAGTGCAGAATGGTGCTGGTGCACCAGCTCCCAGGGCCCTGCTGCAGAGATCTGCCCACTGGCCCCTGGAGAGCAGAGCACAGATGTGTTCTGGAGTTCACCAGCCCCAACGCTTTCTTGCCTGGGTCACACTTGGCAAAGCTTCATATCTGGGCAAAGATGGAATATGTACTTAGCATAATTATATTTAATCAGGTCTAACCGGCACCTCAAGAGCTCTAATAATTCCACTATTTCTATTTTGAGTCAGTTTTCTAAAGTCCTTTCTTTGAGCTCAGATTTCTCTGTGTAAAGAGACATACAATTAAATACAGAATATGGAAGCTGGGAAAAAAAAATCTACAGAATTTTCACAGTTCAACTCTGTAGTGAAAAAAAGGCAACAACTCATTTGTTTCACTTGAGTGGTACAGCCACATTTTCAGAAACAGTTGTTTCTTTTCCTTAACACTGTCAGTAGCCCTGTAAAATCAGACTGGTTTACAACGTTGTTTTTCTTTTGTGTTTAGAAAATATCCCAGCTTCTGTAATTGCCAGTAGATAGAATTAAAAATAAAAATTAAAAAAAAAAAAAAAAAAAAAAAAGAGGAAAAAAGCACACCAACAAAACCAACAAAACCCCCCAGTTAGAGGATTCCTACAATGGAATACTATGCTCCTTCCATTCAGATAAAGCAATGCTCTGGATCCTACTCTTTGCCTACACTTCTGAGATCAAAGTCTGATTTTTTTTTTTTTAAACTGTAGAGGCTGCAACAGTTTCTTGTCATTAAGTCCTTTTTCCCAGGGCAAACAAAAAATTATGGATTTTAATTTTGTGTCTTTGATTCAAGTGAGCATTTTGGGCTGGTTTTTTCCTGTAAAAGACTGCATGTCAATAAATGGTCGGGGAGATTTGATGGATGTTTTTCTTCCCCTTCATCTGCTCCTAATAGAACTCCCCCTCTACAAACATTAGTCATTCAGAAAGGAGCACTGCCTTACTACACCTTTTGTTTCTTCATTAACTCCATCCAAGTGACCCCCTGAGTGTTGTAAAAGCTTATCATCTATTTCCTGATTGAATCAAAGTGAGACCAGACAGCTCACTGCATACAAAAACTTAGCTGGATCTTTGATCCTTCCAAAACAAAGCAAATCTGAGCACTCCAGGATTTAACTGTGTGTTAAGACTAAAAGTACAAATTTGATTATCCACTCCATGGTTGATGGGAGCAAGTAGTTCCAAATCAATGCTATTAGAAAACACTACAACAAAATTTAACACTCCCTCACAAAGACTTTCACCTCTTCTATTCATTAGCAATAAAAATCCTCACATGTTCCTTGTAATGTTGTTGGGTTTTTTTAAGAGAGAAAGCTTAAAATGTCACACGCACCACCAATTGGAAAGGTAGTCTAAATCTCAGGATTTCATGTATCTGTGAAGATCTTCTCTAATACAAATCATCTATTCACTAGTAATCTGAGGGACATTAATTACTCTACAGAAAGAACCCGAAAACATACATTGAAACATACATAGGCAAATACACACAAATCAATATTTTAAATAGGAAAACATACTAGAAACTGCTTATAATCAACTGTGCTTATGAACTGTGGTTATTTCAGGATCACACAGAGAAATGGTTAGAGATAGAATCTGGTCATGGAAGTGTCCTCTTCAACATCTTTTAAGAGAGTGATCTTGCAAAGATACAAATGAAAGCAGATTTTGGCCTGTAGCACATACTTGTATGCAGACAAACTCCATAGGATAAGCTGTTAGACTAGGGAATTAACAATATTTTTAGGTAACTGAACTGGAAACAATACCATGTGCATGAAGTAGCTATTTATAGATTATATTTCCTTTTCAAGTAATTTGGTGGCATTTTTAATTTCAAGAAGCTGTAACATTAACTGTAAATATAAAGAGCAACGTTGCTATTGTAGGAAGAACTTGGCCTATAGCTCACATACATTCTCTTATGCCACTGCAGAGAATTAGGCACTCTTTTTCCAGCTATTTGTTTTGATTTCTTTATCCTCAGTATGCTTTGCAGAAAAACTGAGAGAAAAGAACAGAAAGGGCATGGAAGGTTGCAGTTAATCCAAATATAAGAGGGATTGGTTTTGTTATTTATTGTTCACTGCATTAACAAAACATTGTAAAGCTAGGACAAAAGGACTTATTCCTGATGCATATATATTGTCTTTTAAATATTAGAGAAGGAAAAATGAAAAATCAGTAGATTGTAGAGATTTTTTTTGAGTGAAGAACCTATGCACTCATTGGTTTAGATATAGATGGCACTGGTGAATTTATATTACACTCTGTATCATGTGAAAAAGTTGGGATTCTGATGAGATTGATTTATTTTGATTTCAAAGAACGGCTATTTTTTAAGTTAAATGGACCATCATCTGCATAAAATGTCTTACAACAAATATTAGTTCTAGTGTCATGTTTTACTTTGCACCTCTGTTTGTTGTAAATCAACGAGGCAGTGCATTTCATTTACAGGATCTGTAGCTGGAATAGAAATTAGTTATTTTCTGTATGGTTTAGAGAGGAATCTGGTACCAGTCTAGCATAGAAAGAAACCTTAGTGAGATGATCCTATCATCTCCATAACAACACATTTACCTGCAATATTAAAAATTAATGTGATAATAGAGATCCTAAATTTTGGCTAAATACTGTAACTCTTATTATAACTACTATTCCTTCTGCACATCATATATATCAAAGAGAAAAAATGAGATTACTTTTGTAGCCTTTTCTGGCTTAGAATTAATTTCTGTATTGAAGCATTCACTGATTGTAGAAAATTACTCTCATGGAAGAACCTTATTTTATAGAAGGAAACTGCAATTTGCAAACTTTGTACAGTACTTCTGACACAGCAATAGTTGCAGTGATCATATTTAATGTTTTCATATACTGTGGAAAGTAAGTACAAGAAACATCAAAACAAGGTCTACAAAAGCCCCTTGTGAATGGACATTCTGCAAATTGGGGATTTAGTGTGTATTTCTACCACGTAGAGTGGCCATCTTTGAAGGAAAATTTTTGATGACTCCCAGGCAGATAATGCAGAAATCAGTCAAAGAGAAAAAAAATTATTAGTGTGGTCCTTTCCTTTGTCTTCGTGACCCATATATTATTGGTTTATACATCATTTTAATTGTAGCAGTGCTTAGGGCCTTGTAACTTGGACTCCATTGTGCAGATGGTGGCATAAATGCAGAATAAATAATTGTATTTTACATATCAAACACTTGCAATAAATTGCTTCAGGATAGAGTCAAGGCATAAACATCTTGCCTGATGCATTTGTGAGGGTTTTTTTACAAACCAGCAGAACCTTTGAAGTAACTGGAGATAAGAGATGAGTGTGTGAATACTTGGATGGGCTGGGAGTGCTGCCAGTTCCCATGGATGTCAAGTCACATGCTTTGCCATGTGCTACGTGTACAGCTGAACACAGGCTATAGCAAATTCCTGGGACTTCTCTAGATAAAGAATCTTTATCAAATAGGAGTGTCTAACTCTGCACGAGGACCTTACACAGATGTTAACTGCCTTTGCAGATGCTGCATTAAATCTGAGACCATTCATCTACTCTGTAAAAGGAGGTATCCACTGGCATCTGGGTTCCAAAGCCCATCTGTTTTACAGCTGCTGGGGAGTTACTCCCTTGACCTTAAGAAAAAAGAAGGGGTGTCTATTGAGGCTTCAGGGGTTGAATCTTGAACCTGTAACAGCTGTGAAGCAGCTCACAGCTGATTTGAAGGCCAAAGGTGAAGATAGGAACCATTCTTTTCTTTAGTGTCTGCTAGAAGTGCTGAAGTTGGGCACTAAATTGGTATTTATTCTTCACTCACAGGATATACATATGCTGGTATGAAATGCTGGCCTGTCTCTGGAAGATGGTGACCTTGAGTTGCTCCTGCCTGAGTCACTAAAAAACATTTGTCAAGAGCAAATTTGGAAACACCAACAAACCAAAAGCTCTAGTGACAAGAAAAGCTTGGTTGTGCTGCTTTTCAAGCAAGACACTTTAGAAGAACAAACAGATCCTATCCTAGCTAGGAAAAAAAAAAAAAAAAAAAAAAAAAAAGCTTGCAACTGGTAAAAGAAGTTTGAAGGCTAAACAGGACCTGCACAGCTCTTCTGAGCTGCACATAACTGTCTGCTACCAGGAGGAAGATAACTCATCACGATAAAAACAAACATCCATTTTAAACTTGCTTGGCAATGAGGATGTTCTTATTTGCATAATGATGGTTATTTGAATATGATGAGAATTTGCCTGAGCGAGACTCAAGCTCAAACACATTCAGATGTGATACAGTCTGTACAATTTTCTCAAGGATTGCAATTTAATACTATTTATCTAATGAAAGAAAAATAAATATTGGCTGTAACATCCCATTATGCTTGAGAGCCAGTTTTAAATTACACTTGAATAAAGTAACTGAGTGTGGGATGTTTGCATTTCCTCAGGGAATGGTAACACTTCCCAAAATGGTGAAAAGTATCATCCTTTTCCAAGTAGCCTCTCTCCCAGTAACAGGATTTCTGAGATAATAGAGCAGTGATGCCTATTGCACTTTCAACATTATCAGCCACAGCAGCTATGAACCAAACAGCATTTCAGCAATAGGAAACCACCTCAGTGAGTCCTAAAGCCAAGTTTCAAAAAATCAGTAATATTTAGAGACTGGTAAATAATCATTGACAATGTTTATACTAGAAATCACATACATTTTAACAAAGAGAAGCACTGATCACTGGAACTGTTTAGTAAGGAAAGCTATGGATGGGACACTATTTATATGTCAGAGTGTTCCTATTAGCTCTGACACAGGCATTTCAGGTTGGAAGCAGCTGTTAAACAGATGACCAGAAGAGAGAAGTTCCTGTCAGGTTTATGTATATTCACATGGAATTGTGAAGAAAGATCTGTCTGTATAGAGGGAAATAATAACCACAGTTATGAATATCTTTAAATTTTGTACTCTCATCTGATCCATATATTGTGACAACCTCTACTGCACAGAGCAAACTCCAATTTTATTTGTGGACACTCCTAAAGCCATCATGAGGTACAGATCCAAGTCAGAAGTTTACTATTCAAACTCCATATTAAATAAGAATTCTTCTTAATATTTTTATTGTAGGAAAACCTCTATATTTTTTCAGGGTATTGGATGTCACTGCTATGGAGAATTAAAATAATTTCAAGATTTTCAAAAACAAATTGCAATGGGAAGCACAGGCAGGGCTCCACTGTGAATGTGTAGTCACTTTGCAAAAGATGTACCTACATATCAGCACCAAATAAGGCAGCATCTGGCTCATGGTAATTTCAGATGTCCGAGTGGTTTTAGCAAGCATGCAATTTTCTGTTTGCAGAGCCATATATCTGTCTAGCCAAACCTTAAATGGCATAAGACTGAATTCTGTGCTGCAGATGCTGTGGATAATTAACTAGCAAATCCATCCATGTGAGAGAGATTATTTTATTTGTGTCTTCAAAGGAGTAAGGAAAAATATGCCTAAGCTTAGTTCAAAGCTGATCCTACTCCTATTAAAGTGCATGGGTTTCTTTGCTGCTGAACTTAACCTAAAATGACTTAATTGTTCTAATTATGTCTTAAATGAGACTGTCAAGAAAGCATTCTTATTGTAAAATAAAAAGTGTTCTTGAGAAACAATTCAACTACTTGAAATTATAATCTTGAGAAGATGTATGCATCTCTAGAACAGAAAAGGATGCAAACTTGTATTTTTATTGCAGTTCTGATCAAATGAGACAAAATTCACAAATTCATTTGTAAAGCTAGATAAATCCATTCAGTGAATATTTTTAATTTTACTTTTTTTTATGTCTTTCTCTTTGCTTCTCAACTTCATGAATTTGCACTCTGAGTTCACCACATCACAGAAACTTACAGCATTTAAAGTCCCAAAACCTCCCTGAAATGCTGCCACCCATTTCAGCATGCATTGGCTGAGGCTGCCACCCTGCCAGATGTAAATGTCTCTACATCAAACCACCTCAAACATTTTCACTTCAGACCTGATTCCAGAAGTTCTGGCTCCTTCCCTTAAAATTAAGGGAAGGGGTTTTCTGTTACTTTTGTGTTAACTTAGTTCCATCAAGGTTAGGAAGCAGGTCATCAATAAAGTTACAAACCTAGTTCACATTTCAGGCAACTAATTTGCAAAATGTGGCAATCCCCTAATATCCAGAATAATTTGGAATTATTTAAATCCACTTACTCAACTCAAGCACATTTTAAAAATAAAGTTTCTTAACATCTAGTGCCTTGATACACTAATCTTTAGCCTAAGCTGAGCCCTTTGGCTTTCTCCACCATGGTGTGCAGAGTTCATGGCTTTGTTGGCAATTAAATTTCAAGCCAACATTTTGATCAGTTTTTCCAGCTCAGCAGTGCCATTATTAGAGTCATTACCTCTAGAATAGTTGAAGGAAATGGAATTTCACTCACACAGCTCAATAAATCGTGTCATTAAAAAGAAGGGGAGAAATGAAGAATTCTTCCTCTCACAGTGGCTCACCAAACAGAATGCCTTGTTCAAAAGAAGTCTGAACAAGAGTGTTGGGAACAGCTGAGACTACAGTGTTAGTTCATGTGATGAAATGGAAGTAACTGAAAGTGTAAAGTGGGTTAGCACAGTTTAAATAATAATTTAGAAGGAGAGCCTTACCTGTCTGGAAAGTAGCTTGTGAGTTCATCTGTTTATGTATGTCTTTAGTCACACATGAGTGCCAGTCTGAGCTAAAAGGAACATCACTTCCCAATTGCTAAATTTATCTCAGCACCTCAAATATTCTTTACCAATTCCTAAACAAGTTTCTCGTGTAAGACAAAAGAAATAAGTCCGTTTGACTGTACTTCACTTTGAAGATATGAACTCCAAAATCAATTCCAAGGAGCATTACAAACCCTGAATGCTAGAGAGCTGCACTGGGAACAGAGAACTTCAAATGAAACAGAAAGCCATTGTTAAATGAAGCACTTACACCAGTGTTATTGAATGGCCAAGCCCTGAGCACTGGCACTACTCAGAGCTCCAGCCATGTATGCAGGAGTTCACTGGGCTCCAGAGGCTTCCAGTGCTGAATTTGAAAGTACCTTGTCTTTGCTACAGCAGCAGGACTGGATCCTGAATTCAATCAGTCCAGCTGTATATTTTGTATACATGGTTTTTACATACTTAGCAGTCATATTTCTGTTCATTTCTGGTGTTTGCCTAGTCTTTAACACAGGCATCAAAACTACCTCACATATACTAACATATTTTTCATCTGACATACAAGTTAAACATCTAAAATAGGCTAAAGGTCAATTTTAGTGATATAAATACCTCTGGCATCCTAGCAATTTATCTTCTACCATTTCTCATCTGTCTTTTACAATCAGGTCTCTCTAGCCTTCTAAGTAACCTATTCCCTGACATCTGAATCAAACATTAAAGAGTGTTTCAACAGATTCTTTTCCCATGAGATTTTCTTAAAGAGCAAATTTTTCATTGTATTTGGCATGCCTCTCAAATGTTCTGTTGTAATTCACTTCCATTTTCCTCATAGACTTATAACAGAATGACTATGATGGATCATGCTGATTTTGTATGAGTCTTTACAACAGAAAAGATAAGCCAAGTAAGGCTCTGTGTTTCCCTGAACTTAATACCACTTAACACAGAAGAAAGGGATGCTTGCCAGAAGGTTTCAGAGAATGAAATGAAATGTTTGAGGTCATTATCTTCAGTGACAATGTTTGTCCAATTTTTGTAAGGAACTTCACAGGTATGGTCAAAAAGACAAAAAAAAAAAAAAAAGTGATCATATCTTTTGTCTTATGTTTTGTAAGAAGTGTCTGTTTTCACTGAGAGCCAGAGTGATAGCAAGAGACCTTCACAGGAAGACACCACGACAGAGCAACAGTGCTTTAGCTCAAGCCTGCTAATTAATTCTGGTATCAGAGGAACTGTCACACCATCAAGAATTCATTGAACTCCTACATGTGGAGATAGCAAGACTGTTAACAAGACACCTTGTGCTTCTCCAGATGTTCGTGTAACCAAGCTCCATCATTAAGCAGAATGAGTTCTGTGCTTATTAGTACAAAAGACAGCAATCAGACGAAACCCTCAGCACAATCTGGAGAGGAGCTGATGTTTCTCTACTAAACCAGATGGGAACAGTTTATACCAAACAGATCTGAGTTTCCACAAACTGGTAAATATTGTGCTCAAAGCACATTGGATTTTGGGTCTTGTTTGATTCTTTGAAACTGTTTTCTACAAAGGGTCAGTGTTCTTCATTTAGATGAAATACAGCTATCTGAGAAAAGAAAACTACATGTCCACTCTAATAGAATTACATCAGTAAAACACAGTTGTTACAGCCTTCCCATATCATATCTCTAACTTTTAAGCAAACAACAAGTTCCTACTTTTCTAACAAATCAGATTTCCAAATCAGTCCAGGGGCACTATGCATCCACAGAAGGGACTCCTTACTCTCTGCTTTTTTGGATTTCAGTAGAAGTGGCTGTGTCAAAATATATATGACTCATCTAAAATAATTTGGTCTGAGTACCAGAAGGCTTGAAATTAAACATTGTAGCCACTACATCTCAGTAGGATATGCTCACTAACTTACTTCTTCCCATGGCAGGAAAATGGAGCACTGCTCTTAGGACAAATAACATTTAACATGGTGCTTTCCAAGCTGAAACAGCTGGTAGGTTGAGTTTCTTTCAGCAGGCATAAGCCTGGAGTGTACTACCACAGTGAATATTTCTGCATATGCTGGAGTGCCTGTCTTGGGGGTAACTGAAATCCTCAAGTTTTGTGATTTTATTATTATGGTTGAATTCAGCAGAACAGATTCAGTCACGTCTCATATGCAGAGACTTGATGACAACATGAACATTTTGCTGGAGCTACAGGGGTTTATTCACATGGCACTATTTTAAGACAGCTCATCCATTATACAAGGAAAAAAAATATTTTATTCATATAAAGTAATTCTTAGAGCCTGGTTAAGGTTTCAGTGTCACAGGATCTGTTAAGGTAAGTAGATGGCATTACTTGTACTCCTACTGCCAAATAATATCCGAGCATCCTTTCACAAGCACTTTCTTACTTCAGAGAACTGGTGCCTTCCAGCTGAACTCTACCACCTAGTCCTGCTTTTCTCTCCTAATACTGAAACTTGAACTATAGTACACATATGGCTTCAGATAATTTACCTTGGGGATTCTGTGAGTACATGGCTGCAGACACTCACTCCACAAAACTAAAAGGGAAGGCTTTAGCAGTTTGAGTGTGCTGAATTTTTAAGGAAGCCTATGGGGCTTCCCTAACCATTTTATTTGGGAAAGAAATATGCTAATCCTTTGCTTTAAAGAGTTCTACATTAGTCTGGAGAGATGGTAGCTGGTTAGGAAATAGAAAAGACAACAAAAATACCATTTTTCCTCTAGTTATTTTCAACACATGCATGGGATAAACACTTTCTTGACATCTTTTAACACTTAATTTCAAGGATTTTTCTACATGTTAAAATTATAAAGAGAAAATAAGTTGGTGAATACATTTCTCTTCTACAAGGTAAGACATATAGGTCATTCATGACAGTTGTTTGTTGAGCCTCTTCTTGTGGTCCTCTAAGAGTGGACACTCTGTATAGTGTCATATGGTCTCCTGGGAGAATTATTTCCAGGGCATTATTTCTACCATATTAGTCACCAGAAAAAGACATTTAAGACTCTTTGCTGCAATTTGCTTCCACTGTATCTTTTTTCTGTTGCCACTAGGCATGGAGTGACTATCTCCTTTGTCTCTGCAGCACCAAAAAAGCATGACCTAGTGTGTAAGGACTTGTTTGTAAGGGCTGGTGTTGATTCCAGACTCTGCCACTGGACATTTTTACCTTATTTTTCATTGCTTTAAGTCACTTCTTTATATACAACTATTTTTATTGGTTTTTTCCCCAAGTCTTGACTAATCTTTTGAGCGTGACACTCACAAACTTAGTTCCTGTCTCATGCTGCTTCACAACTAAGTCTCTTGTTCATGCACTGCAACAGTTTACTGAGCTCTCCTTTACAACACCAAGTGCCAGAGAACTCTGTAGTCCTAATTTTGATGTGATTCCCATTGTAGATACAGGTCCTTAAAGTGTTATATTAACAAATGGCAATATTAAGTCCTAAGACATGCAGAAAATGTGAGTTTTGCTAATTAAAGATTATAGTAATAGAATCCTCTGTCAACTTCTACTCAGTAAGCAACAACCTAGAAAAACTGAAAAAAAAAAAAAAGGAACCTAATTTGCAATTGAATCGTACATGTCTTTCTAAAAGGGAATGACAAGTTTAGTGAACTGTTAACTCCAATTAAATATTTATGGGGAAAAATGATAAGGAAAGAATGTGATTATTAAGATACCTTGAAAAATATATGTTTCATTGCTAAAAGTTCAGCTGGCAGAAATTTGAGAGCTGCATATTAACTGCCTTGGTTAGATCATGGGTAACAAAGGTTAAATG
>JAOEGS010005119.1:0-40177 GCA_025447755.1 Corythornis vintsioides | reverse complement strand
TTCTTGGCATCTACGTGAAGAAAGTCGTCTCTTCTCACTCCTTCTCACTCCTCCGGCTACTACGAGATACGCGACACTGTCCCATCAAATATGACTAAAATACACTGTCAGTGCCAGCTTTCAAGAGAAGCCAAGCTAAAGAGAGGAAACTGCAAGGTCTTTTGATTGCATCAAACATCCAATGCCTCGAGCATAGACTCAGGACAAACACAGCTTGACACAGGCAGAAGGTATGCAACCTATGGTCAGCTTCTCAGCATACTTCAGAACAGCCTTCTTGCTTCTGGCACCTTGGCCAGGTTTCCTTTTTCCTCAAGGCCTGCTGGCTGTTTTAACCTCTATCCTCCCTAGCACCATCCCTCGACAGCATCCCTCAAGCACCACTCCAGGTGCTCTCAGCGCAGGAGACAGCCCAAGACGGGGGTTGCTCTGCCAACCGCTGTGCCAGCATCCCCTCCCTTCTCGTGCCATCTGCAAGAGGAGCGGGGCAGGGCAGCACCCACCTGCGCTACAGGCGCTTCCGAAGACGAGCGGACCCCTTCAGCGCGGTGCCCTCGGCTTCGGAGCCGCGGGAGGCGGCCATGGGCCCCTCTCGCCTCGCCCGCGAGCGGCTGCAGGGCGCGTGGGGGGTGCGGAGCTCGCGGCCGCTGGGACCTGCTGGGCAGGTGAGGGCGGGAGGGGCCGGAGCGCGAGGAGCGGGCGGGGGCCGGAGCGCGAGGGGCGGGCGGGAACTCTTCGTCCGCGCGCCCCGGGGCGCTGGTGTTCGGTCCGCGCGCCTGAGGGCGGAGGGCGCTCGGTCCCGGTTCCGTGTCCACCGAGGCTGTGGGCGGAGGGCGCTCGGTCCCTGTTCGGTCCCCGCGCCTGTGGGCGGAGGGTGCTCGGTCCCTCTTCGGCCCCTGCGGCTGTGGGCGGCAGCGTTTCTCAGTTTGCTGTCCGTCCTGAGAAGCTTTGCTCTACCTCCCCGGGGTGGCCAGGAGGGACGCCTCCCTCAGGTGGCTGCAGGCCCCGTGGGGTCCCTCGGGGTTGTGCCTTCATCGCCTGCGTCTCAAAAAATTAAGAACCCTCTTTGTGGACGTGGAGGTTGTAGTGCTGAGGTGATCCAGGACAGCAGGCTCTCCAGGCTGGTCTGCCTTCATCAGGTAACAGCCGTGTCTCTGCCTGTGATGAGGAGAAAGGGGGAAGGAAAGTTTTCTAGCTTCATTGCCCCTGTGTGGTGAAGGCAGCCCAGCAGAGTGCCCATTGGTCTCTAATGGGCTGCCCCTACTCAGCATCTGGACAAACTGCAATCTGTTTGTGGTCCTGGCATATTTAGGCTCCATTTGTCTTTAAAACAGCATTCTGGAGTGTTGGTAGAGCCACAGTTATGGCACTAGTGCAACTTCTTTGCCAAAATAGTTTTTAAGCAAAAGAGGATGCTTGTGTTTTTCCTTCTGCTTTGACACTGCAGCAGGTTTTTATTGTTTATTGGCATGCTAAGGCTTTTCTTCCTGAGTCTAGCTACATGATTGACATGTTTTCTGATATAATTTGTAATGACATGTAAACATCTCAGAAAAGAAGGCTGTATTGGAGGAGATGATGTTCACATAGTGTGAAACTTTCAAGACATGCAAGTAGAACAGAAACAAAGAGCTCCAGCAATCCTGTGTGTTTGGTTTTACCTGCTGGCATGGCAGGTGGTTTCTTTGGATTATGCAACAGTAAAGTCTGGACTCAACCTGACTTGCAGTCATAGTATTTAGTCATATAGCATATATAAGTGATAAATAAAAGATTCCCCATTGACTTAACTTCTTGAGGGCATGTTGTTATAATGTGTAGGTGAATCAAAAGTCTTCAAGCAACCTTAGGATGCTGACCCTCTGATTCTAGAGTTGCAGATCTAATTAATTCCTATTTCTGCTTAATAAGGTTTTTATAGCTGATAACTGTATCTAGGTAGTGTGCTGCTTGCCAGTACTGCAAATGAGCAAATTAAGCTTAATGCTTCTTTCTAAGTAATTGCCATTTAATCCTGATTATAAAAAGGGCAATGGTGATTGGAAAGAAGTTTTGATTTTGTTAATACTAAATCATCTTTTGGGGAAATAAATAATACAGTACACTTGTGTACTTCATGTGAAGTTTATTTCTTTGTATGGTAGTAGTTAAAGGACTAGTGTGATAATGAAAATAAAATCTGTCCATATTGAAAATTAGATAAAACTTGCTAATGACCTCTTTGAGCTCAAGATTTCTCCAGGGGAGATTTGTCACTTGGCAGCCAAAACCTTCTTGTCCTGTCTGGTAAAATGTGTATTTGCATTAAATGGAATGGGAAAATACCAATGCTTTCCTTATGTCACTGTTAAAGTTGGGTCATGCAACACCCAGAAATGACACAGAATACAAAAGCACAAAGCATTGCAATTAGAGAAATAAAGCTTATCATTTGAGCTAGCAAAGTTGAACAGTGATACCTCCTTGTATAAGACATGCAAAGGAGATATATATATATATATATATATAAAATGTAGTATCATTTAAGCAACATTTTTTAAAAGAAATTTTTCAGTTGTCGAAAAATAGGTTTTTGTACCTAGTTTTTCAAGGTAGCATCTGAGGGTCATCCAAAAATGAGGGTCTGTGTGGATAGCATTCCTGGGATCAGCAGAGGAACAGTTCAGCGAAGGTGACAAGTTATAGCCTTGCTCTTGCCACACTTTCTACTTGTAAAGCACAAATGCCAGGAGTAGAGAGAGTAGTGGTTGGAGCTTCCCACAGTCATTCCTGTGAGCTGTAATGTGTGTCTGTAGGTCCTTGGCAACAGGTGGAATTTAAATTGGGAATTGGTATAGACCGTGGTGTGATATAGTCTATAAAAATCTCTTTTATATTCTCCTCCAGTTTACTGTGGTGGTCTGGCTGTAGATAACAATTTAAGTTGTTGCAATTTATTTCTATCTTACAAGAAGTTAACTCTTAGCTGCTTAACTGTATTGGATATTAATGTGCAAGTTCAAGTATGAAGTAATGCAAAACAAATTAATTTTTAAAATTTAATTGCCTAAGTCACTTCTGTTTATTAATGCCTGTATTTGGTTTTCTCATTGAAATGTCAGAAGAACTTTAATGCTTTATTGTGTTTTATTTGAGCAAATGTTATTTTACGTGATAGTGTTTTCAATTATACAGATATGGTCTTGTATTAATTTGGATAACTCACTTCAGCAACTAAAAGAAAGCTTCTTTTCTTAATAGCACTTCTGAGTCTGCCTTTATTTCTGAGGCAATTATTCTGGGTTTTGGCATGCACAAATCTGATTTTCCCTTCTAGCCAATACAGCATTGCCTATGTGAATTTAAAGTCTATATTCAGAGCTTAAAAAAATGTTATTTAATGTGATAACTGCACCTTAAGTGCTACTTTGTCATTTGAACAGGAAAAGACCTGCATGCATTATTACTTATACCTCAAAAAAAGTCCCATGTGACTTGCACAGATTTATTTTGCTGTATTTCCAGATATCTGTGAATCAGAATGACTGAATTAAACTGAGGCTGATAAGAAGCCAGGATACAGGGTGCCTCCATGAGCACTTTGCTCTACTTATTGGTGGGAAATGGCAACTGTAAATACCACTGCCAGTGATGCTTCCTTAATGCTTATGGCACCTATGGCAGTCCTTCAGCCTGGTTTAAGATGCCTCTGACATTTAATCCCCAGTGTTTTGAACTGTTCTACAAGGCAGATTAACAAAAGGTAGATATTTACTAAATAAAATACTTGTCAGCTTGGTATCCAAAAAGCGTAATTGACTCAATAGCAATATTTGTGTGTTATTCTCAAGGGAAAAGTCATAATCTAGTGAAGGGATCACAAACTGGGAGAACAGAGCATCCAGATTCCTGGTTAGGGCTGATCCTGGTCTACTGTGAATCCTTGAACTGCACACATAAGGACCAATGATCAAAAGTTCTGAATGTAGATCAATTGTGACAATCACAGGTGCCTGTCACTTTTTACAGGAGTTTGGGTTTATTTGTTCCCCATCTAGCAAATAAGTGTAATGACACCAGCCTGCCTGAGGAGAGTTTTTTTTCAAGGCTGTCAAAGAGTTCTTTTATATCAACTAGATATGCAGCTGGGATAACACCCTGTTTTTTCTTCTGAAACCAAAGAACCCCTCCAAAAAAACATGGAAACAAAAGAATTCTGAGAGATGTACCTTCTCTGATCTGATAATTAAATTTGCTTGTTTATCACTTTAGAAACGTAAAGGATATTAATTTTTTACTTTTTTTTTTCTCCTAGAATCACTCCTAGAACTACAAGAGAAGTAAAAATGTTTTCAAACTTCTGTGGAAAGGTAAGAGTTGATTTTATCAAAATGCTTTTTACTTGTTTATTTAACAGAATTTGGAGATGGTCTTGTCTCTTTTGCTTGCTTAAATGTCACATGAAAGAAACCAGAATTTGGATAAGCCATTAACACCTGTGCCAACTCTCTTCTTATAATTAACCTAGAACATCTGACATTTCTGACCTGCAGCCTAAGAAAGAAAGGCTTTTGGGAGAGTGAAAAAAAAAAAAATTATATCTAGTTTCTATCATGTTGCCTGTCACTTTTTCTCCTTGTAAAAATACTCATGCTTTCTAATAGTGAACAATGTTAGAATTTCAAAGAAATGCCTTCTCTTTCTACCAAACCATCTGTGTGGTTGAGTAAACAAATATAATCCTCTTTAAAGGGTTCTGGTTTTCTAATAAATATGTAATTTCTATAATGATAAAAGTTTGACCCTGGAGTCATTGTGAAAATGAGGTTTCTTTGCACTTTATCAGTTTATATAATGATGGATGTTAACAAATGCCTTCTGTCACTGAAATTGGCAATGCCAAAGTCCAGCAGGATAGAAGACAAAGCCCTTGGCCCAGACATGTTAATTTTAGTTTGTCCCCCTGAGAAAACAAGGTGCTGAAGTAGATGTTTGCTTTTGCCTGTCTGTTAAGCTCAGTCACAAAAGAATCTAGAAGAATAGAACTATTTTGTTGAATTCCTGCTAAAGATAGAATTATGAGAAGGCTTGAAGTATCACACTGCTGTTTAGTATGTAAATTCCCAGAATAAAGGTAAAAAGGGCAAATGAGGAGACTGAGAACACTGTTGTCTGGTGTATCTGTAGTCTAATAATAGCACACTATCTTAATCTATTCCTATTGTTCATATTCATTATATAGTCTCAAAAAAATTTTCTATATAGGTGGACAAAATATTATCAGCAAAAAGATCTTGTGCACCAAATGACTGAGTTACACATGTTAAAAGTGACTTCATGGTTCTGTTCTGAATGAGTTATGTCTTCTGCCTTCCACGCTCCACAGAGGAAATGAGTTTGCTTTTGCTATTAAAAGGAAAAAGAGCAGCTTCAGCACAGGGACGGGCCAGGATGCCAGCTGTTCCACAGGTGTATTCCTTGCAGCTACATCTGAAACATCAGTGTTTGCTGGTTACCACTGACCCTCCCATTCTGTGGGATTTTCTCTGGGATCTGCAGTTGGAAGGGAGGGTTGCATTTTTTCCTCTGAAGTTGAAATGGGCTTTTGTCTGATCATTCCATATGTTGCATATTCTGGACCATCCCCATCACAGATGTTCCTCTCCATGCTTGGGTTTCAGCTCATTCGGCTTCAGCACTTGACTTTAAAAGGCAAACAAATCAAATCCCTTTCTTGAGGGTATAATGCATCATTTTCCCCTCTTTGACTGTGTATTATCTTCTTTTACATCTGATCACATCATCAAAATCTAACTTCCTGCATCTGTGTTGGCTAATTAGTGCCTTGGCTTTAAACCTCCTCCTATCAAAAATATACATTTTTTGAACTAGTCAGTATTTTTATTTATTTTATACAAAGTGTTCTGAGCACATTTAATGAAAAGAGGAAGAATGATTTCTTTAAATTGGACACACCAAAGAAGAGTGAGAAGATTACGGGATGCAGAAGCAAATCAACCAGTGGCTTGGCAGGGAGGGGGAAGGAGAATCTTCTCACTAGGAGCAAGTAGGGCTAGTGCCTCGGTGGTAGCAACTGTTCAGGTGGTAATGAGAGATCTAAAAATCAAAATCATGTTTGCTCAAAGAATGTGAGAGCTGTTAATGAGTTAACTTTAAACCTTTTTGAAAATGCTGTTTCCCTGAGGCAAGACTCTTGACCAACACTTAAACAAGGGAATTAAGCTATTTTGGAGACCCATGAACAGAAAAAAATTGATGTGTTTTTATTGGGTGGATTCAGCTAAAACTCCACTAATCTAATCATAATATATCAGCTAGAACAGTCTTTTTTCCTTCAGTCTAAAATCATTTGGTTAAGTTAGAATATTTCTTTTTAATGGCATTAGTATACTGGCTTTATTTATAAACTTTTTTTGTGTTGCTATTGGTTATATATAATGAGTTCTAAAGTGTATTAATTGTTTCATAAATGGAAAAACTAAGTGAGAGCTTTAGCGTTAAGTAGATGCTGTCACCTACTGGCCATGGTATGCAATCGTGTTTCCCACATCGAGCTTCTGTGTCACTCTTACTGGAGGAGCAGGGGATGGGTAGATTGCTTCTTTGCAGATGTCTTGGTTGCTGTATCTCTCCTGGGTGATGAAAAGGGTGAAAATATAACTGGCCATTTATATGAACAGATACTTTTCCAGGCTTTAAACAAGCACTGATTTGGGGTGGGAGGGAAATGAAGGGCCACTGTGGTAAATGTACCTTCAGAAATAATGTTTAGTCCCGTTTGCTGTTTTTTGGGTTTGTTTATTTTTTTTTTACATTAATCAGAAGGTGGAGGCAAGTGGCAACTTCAGATACTATTATATTCTGTGTATATTGAGGTGATTTGATTTCACCCACAATGAGAACTCCATTACTGGATAGTTGATTGTTTTCAGCCCATGTTCAAATGTTTTTTGCTTGCATTTCATGTTTGGTCATGAACCTCAATGCCCAAAGTCCTTCCCACAAGGGTTCACACTCCTTTGTCATATTAAGTGATGTGATTTCATTAGGTTTTCATCATAATACTTCAGCTGTGATAAATAGAAAATTATAAGTGATAAAAAAAAGAAATGGCTCTGCTACAGGACAATGTAGCAGGTGATCAACTGATGTGCTCATGGCAAATGAGACTGTCCACAGAGAACATAACTTCATTTGTCTCCATTGGAAACAGCAGAGCTTATTACCCAGCCTTTATTGTAAGAGGGGAAAGAGAAATGTTAATCAACTCTTGATTAAAATATATGGCTCATCAGAGCTAATTATTTGAAAAGCTACTTGCTTCTTTTTCTTTCATATCAATGTAAACAGGGTTCCATTGCAGTCATAAAAGCAGAAAGAGAAGTGAGTGTGTGAAGAATAAAATGGCAATTACAGATGGGAGGAATGACAAATTTGTCTTTACTGATAAAAAGTAACTTAAAAACATAGTCCAGGTACATAACATGATAGTGTCATTTTTCCAATCACAGGTTTTTTTTGCACAATATTGGATGTGTGGCTGAGTTTTATTTACCTTTTTTCCTAGATCAGTAATAATTATGACATAATAATTTGATACCTTTTATTTAGAAATGCATTTTATGTAGAAATACTGAAACTGAAACAGCCTATGTGGAACACCAGGCTGAATTTGTGTGAGTGTTGTCTTTATTGATTACATGATGCATTTTCTTGCCATCTGCTAGTATAGCACTTGGTATGTAGAAATATACTTGGTTGAGCCCAAGTCCTTAATTTGGGACCTAATCCATCAATATTAGTAAATATTTATTAACATTTTGTAAAGATAATACAAATTAACTTTCTGATATTTTAAAGAGAATAGTAAGTTTTAACAGACCTAAATTGGATCAGGATTTCAGTGTAGGATGGGTCTTGTTGCTTTCATTGTTTCACCCCATGTACTTTGGTCAATTTTACTTAAGACTTTTTTGATACTTCCTGGTGACTGTACATTTTGATGAACATAGTTTTCACACTGTCATTGCTTTCAGTAAAGTGCAAACCTCATATTCCAGGGGAGAAAATGTTTTCACTTATTTCTTTCTAGAACTGCCCCCTTGTATTTTTAAAATGCAGGGCTGAATTGTTTGGCTTGTTTGCTAGGCACAGATTATGACCTGAATTTGTTACCTGGGTTAGAAATTAGTTTGGCACTTTGCTTTCAATATATGAATTCCAGTTCCCTTTTCCTCAGAAAGATTATCTTGGATTCAGTTTGGGAAGAAGTGCTCCATAAGTGAGGCATGTGCACCAACCTGATGTCATTGCTCAGATTTCTGCCTGAAAATGCATTCTTTCTTAAATGGCACAGCTGAAAGATAAATTAATGGGGAATAATTTAGTGAGGACAGGACTTTGGACACTTATCATAGCTCCTTCAATACCTCCTAGCTAGGCAGGAAAGAATTGCTAAGTTTAGAAATTCCAGAATCATTAATCAACCCTTTGATGTTGAAGTGATGTGCTATAATGTTCATAGCTTGTATAGATTTTTGTTTTCCCCAGATCTGCCAATCTATGTTATGTTTGATTCATCTTCATTGTAAAATTGCAATTAAAGTAACTGAATTAATTGATCTATGAATATGATTTCTGAAATACCATAGAAAACAATGGAAGAGGAAAGGATATATCTGACTGGAGTACTTTTAATGCAAATTACTTAGGTAATTTTTCTTTTGGCATTAGCTGAGCTGAGTGTGTATCTCTGCCACAGAAATCTGAAGCTGTTGTTATGTCATGGGACCTAACTTAATGCCTCCTGAAACCAATTGCATATGAGGACTCCCAGTTGTGGAAGGATAGGGTTTTTTGCTCCTATCAAAATTGTACAAAATGACATTTTGACATGAGAAGGAGAGGGGTCCTGGCTTGTTTTTAAGAGATGTTGTAGCGAAAGATCTAGAGGAGTTAGATCCTGAATGAACCATTGCATGGAGCAATGAAATGTCTTTATCAAAGCTGTGAAATGTCTTCAGAAGATCAGGATGAGCAGCACTGTGGAGATACCAGGATGTGGTGCAAAGCCAAGTTCCCCGGTGTCCGCTGTGCTACTGCCGGTTGTAGGGAGCGACAGTGTCACTGAGGGAGCAGCGGACGCTGACATCTAGTGGCCATGCAGCACAGGCTGAAATTCCACTCGGCCACTTCTGTTTTCCTGAAGGAGAGTTACAAGGGTTTCAAAGTGCAGGTTTTTTCAGGCTTCACTCTTTACTTGTAGAGTTTTATAGTGCCCAGTTTAAAACTAATTGTTACGTGTTTCTCTTTGTAACTTACCTCAACATTGTGTAGTCTAAATACTCTTCAAAAGAAAAGACTTCCACCTTCATATGATTCAGTTATCAGTGTATATTCTTACCTAATGTGAATGCAGTAGAAAAGCCTTTAAATGACTATTAAATTATTTTATGCTGAAATGGAATAGAGAAGGCATTAAAAGCTTGCCACTCTGACCAGTTGTTGAATCATTGTGTTTCAAGACAAAACCTTGAAATCCGGGTCAGGGAAGTACCTGAAGAATTTTTACTGGCTTCCCAAAAGCAATGCTGACAACATATGAATTTGGTTTGTTTTTTTAAAAAAAACCATTGGTGATAATGCTTAAAAAGTAACTGAACAAATTAATGCTGGAAACAATTACTAAGAACTGTTAAATTCAAGAGCATTTACTAGTTTGGAAGCTCCTGGAGTCAAAGATTTTTGGAAGCTGGTGAATTATTCTTAGACATAGTGCTATCTGTCTTGTTCTTACACCTTTGCTGGGGCCATGACCAGACACAGGGTGATGAGCTGTGGGATGACCTAATAAATCATTCTTCATGGATAAGGGAATAATAATTATGCTTTCTATGTTATAACATCCTTAGCTGAGCATCACAACAATCTTTACCCATTTAGTTGTTTTTAGTCAGCTAATTTGATGTGTGTGTCACATTTTAAAGATGTGCTTTGCTGTTCTATCTAATAAATAAAAATCTAGAATATGCCCAATATAGAGAAATGCAAAAGATTGTGTTATATTCTAAATGCCAGATAAATCCCTGTTTCTTGGCATGCATGGGATGCTGATTTCAAAATTGTGTCTGATGTGATTAACCATCTTCTTCATCAGCATTCTATCACTTGTGTTATGTCAGTTTAATTTCCTTCTTTGGAAAGAGATCAATGGAAAAAGGAAATACAGTGAATGTCAAGATGCCCCCTTTAGCATTTAATGCTGTTGTGTGCAAAATCTCAGCTAGCTAAAAACAACCCCAAAAATTGCTATTTTTCAAGATTAAGTACTGCAACATTTTAGGCCTGAATGCTGCCAAAATCAGGCAGCTCATCCTCTACCTTAGTTTTCATCATATAATTTTGCTGAAATTTTAAATATGTTGCTGCACTATCAGAAGAGGTGTCAGCCACCTATATTCCTTGATGTTTAAAGGCCTCCATCCACTGTGTTATGCATTGTTCCACAGAAGTGCACAGTCTTACAGCAGTCCTGTGTTTGCCAGCTCTTGGAAATATTTACTGTGTTATTTTAGAGCAAAATGAGCCATGATTTCTATTGGTATGATTAAATATATTACATTAGTTTTTCCAAGCTGGATCCCAGCTGCAACTAAATTTCATTTTTATTTGAAACTGGTTTTAGTTAATAATCTAGATCTGGAAATAGAAAAATACTTTTGAAGTTATAATGTTGGAAGAGGATGGTCTTTACAATTCAAGATATTTGTTGTACAAATAGAAGTTTGGTTTTTAATTAGCTTTATCTTCTCTATTGCTTAATACTATTTTTATTTTCATCTAATATTGTAGCTAAATTGTCTACCAAGTAAGATCTGCAGTTGCATTAAACAGCTTCAGTTAAGTGCCAGAGCATGATTCCTGTGTCATCTGTGATCAAAAGGTTAAAAAAAAAATGTTAGAAAGGACTGAATCTTTGATTAACTGTGTGCTAGTCATTGCAACTGACATTAGAGGCAGTAGAAGCAACAACCCTAGTTTTGTAGTCGTTTCCTTATAGACTGTAGCAGGAAAGTTGAGAATCAAAGTGCAATGAAGAAGTTAACATTTAATGTAAAGTGTGGAATTGTATCTCCCATTCAGAATAGTGCTCTATGACATATACCCCCTTATATGCATAGCTTTATTCCACCAATGGAAAAGCTTGATGCTGAAATTTAAAAGTGGGTTTTGACAATAAAAGTGAAATAAAGAAGTGAGATAAGTATGTGGAGTGTAGGCAGTTTTGGCTAAATGATAACTAAATACAACTCTATAGCATCAATGATCAAAGCAACTGCCAACTAAATAAATTCCTTTTTTTTGGTTGCAAGCAGGTTGGTTGTAGCTAATGCTGTTGCAGTACATACATCAGGCCATGAGGTAGAGCTACATACAATGATTAGAATCAGGATTTGTGCTATGTAAACTTTCAAGGTATTTAGTCACTGTTGGAGCAGGTATGCTTGAGAATGGTTTTTCACTAACAGAGGTAATGAGAAATAATGGCTGTGTATTTGTTAGCAGAGCTATTTTCTTTTTCCCTTACAGATGAAAAAATGAGAAGGAATCATGCATGAATAGCACTTGGTCACCAATGCTTAAAAAGGGAGGTTTTTAAATAAGGAGAATTTTGCAATTTCCAAAAATAATTCCAGGATTAATTTTTTTTTACTACCATGAGAGAAATACGTGTGAATGTCCAGAGACCTTCATTAGAATAGTATTTAAGATATTATTTAAAAGATAATATATGTAACAGGGACTGTCATCTTTTCATCATGTCTAGTTATAGTTTGTGCACACACAGTTCTTCGGGGTTTTCAAGCTGAAACGAACCGAGAAATATATTGCATATACCATATATGCAATTCAGCTTCTGATGCTGAAGCACCATTCATCTGCCCAGTATCTATCAGGCTCAGTGCAGCCTGCAGGTTTGGCAGCTGTAGCCATCTCAGAGCACTGCAAGAGTGGTCTGTCATAAAACACACTGAGAAAACATACTGTGCTCATTTCCAATATGAAGCAAACTGTGGACTATAAGGTTTGCAACTTTCAGTGCAAGGTGCTGTGCTTACTGTAGCTTCTCTTGGAGCAATTTTTGGTCTGGAAGGAAAGTTTCTTCATTATATGAGTGATTGGGTGGGGAGGGACTTTTCATTACCTTGAGATAAGAGAAAAATGGTGCATCTCCTAAAATGCAATAGATGCAGAGATTCTCTGATTAGAGCACTGATGCAGTTCTACTCATGTAATAGAATGGTCTGTTAGGAGTACAGTGTGATGGGAATGACATCGTTCAGGGACCAAAGGATCTTGAAATACAGAAGACTGGCAAAGAGAAAGGGATTAGGCTCTTTTTATCCCCTGCAGACAGGATGAGCAGCAATAGGCACGGGGCTGCAGCACAAAGTATCTAAGACATTAAGAAACACTTTCTGATGGAAATAGAATGAAGCACTGGAATAGTTTTCCTGCAGTGAAATTGCAGTGTCTCCAGCGTTAAAGGTCTTTAAGTACAGGTAGATAAACATTTGTCTGTCTGGAGTGACCTAAGTAGAGCTGATCTTGCAGCAGAGCAAAAAGCCTAGATGACCACTGTGATTTCTTCCAGCTGCAATATTTTATGGAGGTTTTTGTGCAGAAATTCCAGCTGAGATTTACCTGATTAAGTGGAAATGACCCTTACTTGGGAGTTTGGCGTTCAGTTCCTTAAGAGTTTGTTAGTGTAATCACTTGGATGCAAAACAAGAAGTTCAAGGGCTTTTGTGGTTCCAGGCATTTGCTTGCCTTAAACTTGATGGACTTTGTCCACATCCTTTCCCTACTTTCCACTTCCCAACTCCTATTAGTCTTAATGCTTTTCATTCGCTGTATCTGGCACACACTAGTCCCTTTTATCAAAGGACTTTCACACCTGAGGCCTCCAGTCACATACTTGCAGTAAAGTAACAGCTTAAAAGCAAATCCTTTTAAATCCTGAGGCCAAACACCGTAACAAACATATCTTCTCAAGGGATCAGTTTCCAAATGTGCTTTTGAACCTAACTCCTAGCAGGCATTTGGCTTTAAGTGATAGGGGTTTATTTATTTATTTATTTATTGTAGAGCTATCCCCCCCTTTTATTGTTCCCATCTCAAGATGTGCTATTTAAACCTGTACCTCTGGTGAATTCTACCATTGAAGTGTAGATTAGCAGAGTGCTGCTGGGTGGTGAAACATTGCAGGACAAAAAGACTTATCAAAATAAAATCTTATGAGAAAGTGTCAGTTACAGGAAGAATGTATATCTCTTGTTACTGGAGGGAGGGAGAAGGTAAATCATGGTTTTGAATCATTTATTTTAAAACATGCTGCCTATGGGGCAAAATGCTCATACTGTGGCAGTCTGAAAGAAATTTTTTAACTATGAGTGGTCTTTGTGAAATATTGTGCAAGATATGCCATAAGCTGCTTGAAGGTGCAGAACAAGTCTCATATAGTGAGGTTACACCTGAGACATTTTTAAATAGTAGTTTATTTAACCGGGTCAGTTTGCAAACTGGTACCTGCAAAATATACTATGACCCTTAGGAGACCTCATACTTCATTGTGTGTAAAATTATTACCTGCACTTGCAGATAAATATTAGCACTTTCAAGGGCTTGCTCAGACATGCAGCTCTGCAGTTTGCAATTAGTTGATGACTTCTGTATTTTTGGTGGGTATTATTGCTTGGGACATTTAGCCCTGTGTGAGCTCAATGGTAGGTTGTTTATATCATATCACTGTTGTTTCAATCCATGCTGAGGATTGCCAAACTGTAAAACAAGATCAACCCCACATACAGAGGCACAGTTCCCTGAGGACAGGGCTAGTACTAGGTAAGACTTGATTTTAATCTTGCTCTTGTCAGCTGTATCTGCTGACAGTTCATTTTCAGGTGACTACAAACCATCACTCACATTCTTTGCCTTTCTCTCAATTAGGCACAGTCACACCAGGGTGTTGTTCTTGTTTGAGGAAAGATATTGAATAATCTTCATGTGAAGTCTTCAATAAAAAATGGTTGTACTGTTTCTTCTTTGTCGGATCTTTTTTATGGCTTGCAAATCATAGCCACTCCAGAACTTCAGTATTTGCTCACATGTTCTTATTCTAGTAATTCTGATCTTTTCAGTCATTTTCTCTCTCACTTTTAAAAGGCAGATTGGTTTTTTTCATGATACAGGACTTAAAGCATTAATCAATCTCAGTTCTCCTCCTTTTCCTGAAAATTCTTTTATTCTCATTTTACTGAGAAAAGGGAGAATATCAGTAGAGACGAAAGTTAGAAAGTCCAGTTCAGTAATTCTGTGTAAATCTAGCTCTCCAAATACCACTTTTCCATTTGCCTTAAATACCGTTTGATGCTTTCCAGAACCCTGATGTAATTTTGTTACCCTGTGTCTTCTGAGTCCCTAGCTTGATGCAGGTGTCACTTGAGAACCTGGGAATTACTTTCAGTACATTGCAAGACCAAAATATCCCTTAAAATTTGTTTCCAATTCAACTCTTATTCACACATGCAGATACCTAGCTCTGTTTATCTAATGCTTTACATTTAAACCAGTTAGTCTTATGAAGAGAGAAGCTGAAGATTTAATTTGCAACTGTTGCTTGTTATAATTGACTCTCAGCACTTCAAGTTACCCAATTCACAAAATGTTAATTTAGCTTCTCTTTGCAGACCAATGCTTTTCAGTTTGGTTATTCCAACATAAGATATGATAGTTTGGAATATGTTATTTCAAGACAGTAACTCATGGTAGCTCTTATAGTGAATAAAAGTGCAGTAATTCATCAAGACATTGAACTGAAGAAAAGCAGACAGTTCTAAAGCTAAATATGACTCTTAATACAATGACTTCAAAGTATAAAACCCTACAAAAGTACTGTGAACTTTTTTTGACAAAAGAAGGAACACAAGAACAAATGCTTAAAGCTAAATAGGCCACAAACAATATGATGAGCCAGAACCCTGTCTAAATTTTTGTCATGTTGAAGGTTACCTAAATGAGGCATGTAAATTAAAAAAAAAATGTACAAGAGTGATTATTTATTCCAAATCTTTTGCACCAAAAGAGGATGACTGTACTTCAATCCTTTCTTCTTAAGAATTGGAACCCCAAAGGCAATCTAACAGCCTAAAGCAACAGATTCATAATAATATTAATAGCCATATGCTCCATTTCAGCTAAGCACCCCATGGCAATGTGCTAATCCTCCCTGATTCTCAAAGTTACGTATAAGTCTGGAAATATGAAAACTAATATAAATGGAATCTGTAACAGAATGGAACAGATTAGAACCAAGTTGAAAACTGCATCCTTTGGGCACAGTCAGCAGAGGGGATATCTGTAGGATATTGAAATGTAAATTAGTTGTAATGCATGAAGGCTATTGTGTCAGTAGTATGTTTGATAGAGTTTAGATGTATATGTTATGTTAGTATACATCCTTTCCCCCATTTCATCCCTGAATCTAATCTGCGTTCAATATAATTAAAAGGAATGCAGTTTTAGGCAACCTCATACTCCTTACAATGGCTTTCCCATAAGAGTACAGGTCTAGCCGTAAGTGAAAGCCTTTGGCCTCTGCTACACTGTAATTTAGATCATAGTTCCAGTACAGATTGTGTCCAGATCTTAATACAGAATAGCTTTGTACTATCCTTATAAACACAAGCTATATCAGGGGAAATATGCTGCTTCTCTGTCGTGTCACAGATGTCATAAACACATGGGATTTCTACACTTTCAGTCTGTTCATTTTTATTCTTTTGGTCTTGTCAAGCACTATGAACATGTCCCCAGAGAAGATATCTTCCCAGTGTCACTTTCAAGTAGAACAGTTCCATTATTCTCTTTCTGCAGATTAAGATTTTTTTTTTTTGAAACTGCAACTAAGAAGGGTAAAATTTGAAATATATTAGATGCCAAATTCACTGAACTCAGTGGAAAAAAAAAGCTACAGACTGTCTGTCTCCAAAAAAAACATGAATCCTAAAAAACCACTGTGAAAATGTAAATATAAAATCACTGTGTAAATCTGTAAAACTGCAATCACACTGTAAATCAGCTGAAAGGGACTGTATACTCAAAGCTTTGTATTTCCAAAGCTACTAAAAAACCTTTGGACTCTTGTAAAGGAAGACCATCTGGAAAAGTATGTATACTTTTGAGGTCTTTAAGCATTTCTGATATTATCTAACTTGCTACACATTTGCAGGTCAATTCTCAACTCATTCCAGTGGCCATTTGTCTGTGAGTTTGAGATGTTTGACAAGCTTAAATAGTGCCAGTAAAAGTTAAAGTAGATTATCAGCAGTTTCTTGGTAAAACTGATGGGATTGACATGCATGAGCATAGGTACTTGAAAAATATTCATCCCTGTCCCCAGTGTTTTTGTTTTAATTTTCTTTATATGCACAGATTGCTGGAAGAATGGCAATAGGAAAGCTGTAAAAGTAAGAAAGAGCACTCAGAAATCTGTCCCAAGACTGTATTACTTTGATTCATTCAGAGTTTCAACATACAAATAGGATTTTTAAAAAATGCTCAAGATGTTTTTGAAAGACACAGAAATGTCTTGAAGAAGTGTTCACACTACTTCCAGTGAACAGCTGCTGTAATTTACCTGAGTTTCACTAAACGTTACCTTCCACTAAATGAAGAGAGCTGTAACATCATGTTACAGGCATATTGCTTTTTAACACTCTGTAATTGTGGCCACACAGGGGCAGTGTTATCAGCCTAATATTCTCTAAAGCAGGAGTATAAATCCCACCGGTGATACTGACACGAGTGACTTTTACAACATTAATTTAAAAATAACAATAAAAAGATGTATCTAATATTTTTCCTTTCTATCTTTTTCTTAGTATCCTTATAGGTGCTAAATATATCTTGAAGAATTCCATCTAACAACATTCAAACACAAAAATGCCTTTCCAGTTAGGGATCTAAATACCAAATGGGCTTCCATTAAGTAAAAACATAGAGGATAAATTAAAAAATGAAAGATCGATCTCCTCTCAGTTAATTTGCAAATACTGTGCTCTCCTGTAGGGTGTTAGTGACACGATTTCAGATAAAGTTGATGTAAATGAGATACCTAATAATCCAGCTAAACATGCCCTTAATCCATATTTTGTTTTGATAGGCTAGTTCACAGATTCCTTAGATTAGGAGCTCATCTTATCTTTTTAGAAACTAATAGCAATGTCCTTTTAACAAGGTAAGTTCTTCTCTTGCTCAGATGGTGTTCTCACGGCTGTATTGCCCCTTCTGCCCTAAACTATTGAGTTTAATGTCATTGTATTTATAATGATGCTCCCTGCCCTTATCCCACATTCTATTTCCTGCTGTCCTTTCTTTGATGTAGCTCATTTTGTTGTCATACAGACTATATGCCAAATGTTCGTTCAGTGATTATTATTTTAGATCAAGGGTTATTTTTCATTGGCCTTGTTAAAAATGAAAGTGCAGGAATATTTTTTTTATTGTTGGTAACACCATAAAAGTAGCTGTAAAGAAGCAGAAAGATGGGAATTCTACATATCATAGCACTTTTTTTTCCCCTCCTGTTTTTATCAATAAGTTTAGAGACAATCAGAAAGAAGAGGTTTATTGGGTTTGTTTTGGGATTTTTTTGTTGATATTTTGTTTTGTAAACTTTAATGAATATATGGTATGACAAAATGAACTAATTCCATCAGGGAAACATTGAGAAGCATTCACAGGAGTCCAGAAACTTTGTATGGTTTGACTTTATTAGACAGATAAAAGTTTCCTTGAGGAACTTTCACCACTTTCTTGGCTAGCATTTTCTTTGCTCCTCAAAACAAAGAGTAGCTTACTTTTTTCCTTTCAAATTGTCTATCTGATTAACATAATTGGGTTAAACCTGTTTTAGCTGCTTTGTTGCCAGAATTGATGAAAGGACCATGGGCCCATATGTATTTTCTAGTCAGCAGATCCAATAAAAGATACTGCTCCCTGCAAACCTTGTGTGGTTCGGGGCCATTACAGTTTGGGAAGATTTGTGAACAGGTCAACAAACTTACCTATCAGAAAACAGTGTTACACGACTGCATGTTTAGAAGTAACCATTTATATATTGTCTTTAGCATTATGTATTTAAATGTTTATTTATGCATTAATACTATCAACAGTATCAACAGTTCTTTTGTTTGACCTGCCTTTCAACCAGGAAACCTTCTAGGCTAACCAGTCAGCACACCCACAGTATGAATCCCACAGGAGCCTGTCACTAAACCTCGAGTGAAAAGGGCATGCAGGGAATTCAGAGATAGGGATACTGTGCTAGTCTTCCATTCTATATTTCTTGGCCTTCTTTTTCTTATGAGGAGAAGTGCTGGTATTATTGTGGTGGATGCATATGAAGCTACTTCTAATAAGAATATCCTTGGTGTCTTCATGCACATTCATCCAGAAACTGTGCTTCACTGAGTACTAAGATGTAATACTAGTTTCAGCCAGGGATAAACAAGTATTCTCTCCCTATAAAATACAAGCTATATTTAGGAATTATATCCTATTATATCAAAGAGGGAGCAGGCACCCTGTTCACACTTAGAAAGAAAAGTTCCCATTTAAATTATAACCTTTTAGAAACCTAGGAACAGTTGAAAAACATTCCAGACTTAGTAGTACAATGTATCAGAACCTCAATTATGGTTCTGATTAGCAAAGCTGTATTGAAGTCATCGAGCTGTATCTAGTTACTGTAGACTATAGTTCAAAATGCTCATGGATTAAATCCAGCCTCTATGGCACTGGCTTAGTGATTACTGTCAATTTGCAATATTGAAATTAATATTAACAGCTCCTAGGATCCTTAGTTAGGAATCAGGAGACA
Source organism: Corythornis vintsioides (assembly GCA_025447755.1). Lineage (NCBI taxonomy): Eukaryota > Metazoa > Chordata > Aves > Coraciiformes > Alcedinidae > Corythornis > Corythornis vintsioides. The sequence continues at coordinate 21,234 of JAOEGS010005119.1, read as the reverse complement.
GTCCTGATCAGACACCTTGGCATATACGTTTGTTAAAGTACAGGTTCAGAATTTGATAAGAGATCAACCTAAAGAGAAATTATAAAAAAAAGGAAAAAAATAAAAGAAAAAAATAAATTGCAACAGTATGTGACAGATGGAGAAGAAACTACAGAACTACAGCACATACTGAGCCTGCTGGAAAGGAATATCACTTACCTCTATCTGCTGAATGGCATTAAGGTCTAATAATGCCTGTGGTAAGCTGCATAGAACCAGGGAAAGGAGCAAGAAGCTTTGCCACCTTTTGATTTCTCCATTTGTTATATACGATCCATTTATGTTAGTCCCAGGTTGCTTTGATTGGAATCAGAAGCTGCCTTGTGAATAGTGTAGGTACTGTGTATAGAAACATGTTTAGCTTTTCTTCACACATACAGCAGTATCTACATTGCTCAAGAAATCCTCTAATTCAGAGAAATCTTACAATGGTATCTAGACTTAGTAGAAAGCACTTCACATCCTTTTTTTTTTTTTTTAACTTTCAGTATAGAAAATAAATCTAATTTTAAAAACCCACATTTCTTTTCAGACACAGATCCTTTGTACAAAACCTCTGTATGTGGAAAGCAAGGGTTAGGTTTATTGCACCTACTTCACACCTGTTTGATTTACAGAACATTCCTTAGTGCTTTACAGAGCCAAATAAAGGACTAAATTATTCTGGCTTCCTTGTGGAAGGGCAAGAGACAAAAAAAAAAATAATCTATGAAGAGAATCAAGACAGCTTTGTTCTGGACCCCAGTGTTACTACTTTCTTGATTCTTTTACAATTGTGTTTAAGTCCATCACCTTGCTGGTATTTATTCTCTCTAATATGACATGCCATAGGGGTGTGTGCAGTCTACATAGTCCTTACTTTTATATTTCCTCAAACCAACCCAGAAGCAGAAAGTGAGCTAAGGTAGTGAAGCTTTTGGATTGGTTGCATTTTAAACCCACTGTATGCTGAAGTGTAGAATAACAGAAAGTTTACCCTGAGATTGGGATTGGTATGGGAAGCTGATATTGCTGTTATTTTGTGGTGAAATGTAGGATTTCTATTTCAATTATTATCAGTCTTTGAGGATGATTAAGGAAAAACAAAAGTCAAAATGAAGCCTGAAGCTTTTAATTGATTCTGTTATCAGTCAGTGGTTGCTCTGTGACCTGTCTCTGAATGGCTGCCCCTATTGCTAAAGATACCAAAAGTGGTCAGCCTGTTAGTACTGATGATCCAACTCTTTCTCTCTTTCTTTGTCCTGGAATTTACAACATTTTGTCTCCTGATGTATTTTTCTCTTTTAAAGAGATTTGGAGAAGTTGTGGTACAGTCACACATAGGAAAGCAAAGCAATAGCACAGACAGCATACTGGGAAATACTTTCATATCATCTTGGCTTTAGTTGGGCCATAGTAATTCTGCAGGAAAAGTTCTGTTAAAATGTTCCTGCATAGACTGGTATTTATTTCTAACCTTCCTGCAAAACTTTGAGCTGTTCTCTAACAAACGTATGAAACCAGCTTTTCTTAATGTTATCCTTCAGCCTTTGGAGTTCTGAGTGTACACTTCTTAGCACTCCCACCTGGCTTTGGTTTCAGTCATTCCAGCTGGCTGTGTGGACTAAACACAACTCTTCTAAACCAAGATTGTTTCTTTTATCTTTTCAAAATGCACAGTGTATGATCCCTATCTGCTTCACATGGGTTCTGCAGAGTAGAAAGCTGTGCTTGTAACTTTTGGATGAATGGTGCAATTGTGGAAGAGAGGAGTGTTGGATCTCTAGTGTGATGATGTGGCCTGGCAGGTACAAACTCCAGTGGATGTCAAGAACTGGCATTTTTATTCCTGATTCAGCCTCTGACCTGCTAAATAATCTTAGGCAAATCACTCTGTCTCTTTTTGCCTCTTTACTTCCAAATGATTGACAGTGCTTTAGATTAAAGAAGGTGGGAAGAAGCAGGTCTAGGAGTAATTACCACAAAATAAACACAACTTTCTAGAAAAAACAAAGTAAGCTAAGATAGTCAAGCAACTACTAGTAAGATAGTAAGCTAAGATGCTAAAGTCAGACATTGACAAGTATTTAGAGAGGCTTGTTATTGTCTATAATTAAAGCTGTGACAGTTTCTGTCTCAGAACAATTACAGACTAAATAGTCAGAAAAGAGGTGGAAGTAAAGGAATAAAGCAGTCTGCTTCAAGGCTCATAGCAAGTCAGTGGCAATAAGGATTTTTGTTTCCTCGTCGTCATCTGCTGCTTATAAATGCATTTTCTGCAGGACTACCTAACTACTTTGGGTCACATTCTGTCTTACTAATAATGCATAATGGTATAATAATATAAATTAACTTGGTCATCTAGAGAAAATACTACAAAAAGTATCTTTTAAAAGATTATCATTTACCCTTGGCTTTTGGCTTCCTTTGTTCATTAAATGATGTAAAGACTACCTTTTATCTGAGAATTCCAAGGGATGTGATAAATATCAATTAAACTGCAAATCACACCTGATAAATAGCATAATAAAATTATTCCCATTTTATATCTGGGAAAATAAAGCAGGGATGGAATTTGTCTCTCACTCTGGCATGACAGCTGAGTGACAAGCCCTGAAATTCTGCCTGATTTTATGCTGATGCCATCGTTCTGAAAGGAAGCAGAGGTCTTCCAGAAGATGATGTAACACACAGTGTAAAACATGCAAAAGTATTATTCAAAGGATGGCTAATGTTGGGATGCAGGGAGACTTCTACTATGTACTAGATTCTGTAGTGGACATAAACAACCCTGTTCAGTCTCATTGTCTATACAGGAATCTCCAGCTGGAATCAATATTCCTTGGGTGACTCCCATTGATTGACAGGAGTTTGAAAAGTAGAAGGATATATGAAATGAGCCTTTTCTGCTTATCAAACTAACACAACTTTTGAACATCTGTGGCATTTAATAGATGCAGGCCTGTTATCATCAACACATATGATTGTGAACCTAAATCTGGATCCACAATAGCAGGTGTAGATCCCAGCTTGTGTATTCCTGTTTTTAAGTTGCTGTAGATCTATATCTACAGGCATTTCCAAAATTTATTACAAAATTGTATCCACTTCAAGAAGACATCTTTAAAAAAAGTCAAGACATAAAACTACAATTCCAGGCAATTTCAGGTCGTAATAGATCTTCAAAGTCAGTACTATCCTGGTTTTTAATTGATATATTCATAATGACTAATCAAAACCAGATAAGATAAAAATGCTTCCTGTTTTACTTCCTAGTTCCTGTAAGAAAAAAGATTCTGGAAAAGTACTCAAGGCTAAACTCCCAATTATATGAGTACTAGATTTTCAAAGCAATTACTTGATTTATTCTTGGTCCCCTTCCCCCACATTCCTCCTCCTCCAGGAGCAGCAGCCTTCCAGCTGCCTGATATTGTGTAAAAAAGCCAGGGTCATGTAGATGTCACTTCTTTGCAGTGTTACTGAGCTTCTTTGCACGCTCCTTGAGGTTGCTAGGGTTTGGCATTTGGGTTTTACCAATGTGCTAATTACAGAGGAATTTAAGTATCTCCAGTAGTCAGCTTTCTGACAGATTTCATTGTTGCAGCTGTGATATGTAATCATTGTAGGATTTACCTTAGTAAATCCATAGAAAGTCCATCTCTGTATCAGTCTGTGTGCTGGGTGGAATAACCTGAAATGTGCCCTGTTAAAAAAACTGCTGTTGGACAATGTCAATCTCACCACTGGAAAAGGATGAAATCTTGAAAGTGAGGCTTTTGTGTGAAATACTTCGGTGGAGTCTGGTGCAATTCTGTACAGAGCCTAGTGGGCAAGATCAAAATTAATTCCCATTGCCATTCTAAAGTTTTAGAAAAGAATAAAAGTATTTTTGTTTTGTTTTAGTTTTGTTTAATTTTGTTTTCATATTCTCAAATATCTTGTTTAGTTGGTTGGGTTTGTTTAATCTCTTTTTTAATCTCATTTAATTTTTGAATCAAATGCATAGTTTACCCCTGCAGTTTATAGGATTGCTTCCTTCTCTTTTTTTTTGGATTCTTTATCTTCTCTATGTTTTTGCATAATGTGGTGGATGGAGAAATCGTTCAGATCTTACCTAGAGCTGAAAGCAGCACAGCAAAGCATCTACTCATTCCTTGGGCCCTGGCTACAGTGATACTGCAACTAAATGCTTCAGTCAGCAATGGCTGTAATATTTTAAGAGATTATATATCAATAATTTTGTTTTGCTCACTCTAAAAAGCATATCTCCATAATTATATGGTAACATGCTTTTTTCCTTAACAGCCACTTTTTACCTTTTTTACTTTTTTAAAAAAGAAAAAGTCCCAGAAGGAGTCTATACAGCCTGTGAGTTTTTTGTAGACATAAATGTATTTTGTTTATACACCTCAGGTCTATAAAGCCTTGGACTTCTTTTACTTGCAGGTTTCTGAGATGATTACCCTATAAGTAAAGTTCAGTACATGTTGGGTACACAAATCTGAAATGGTTTTCTTAACTTCTTTATTGAATATGAGATCAGACTTTTTATAATAAATGCTTTTAAGGTCTACACACCAGGCTCCAATCTTCGCAGAAACTCCTTTTAAATTCCAAATATTCTATTCTCCACCCTACCTAAGCACTAGATGCAGTAGCTTCAGGATCAGCCTCTTGTGTGCAGGAAACATTTCTGTCCATAGACACTATTAGCAGTAGACTGTTCATGAATGTACATGTCAGAAGATTAAATTTTCTTGGCAAGCAAGGTAGCCCAAGGGTTAAAAACATGTTTCTCAGAACATCTGCATGCTGATGTGCTTCAAGTTTTAGCTTGCTATCTTCAGGATTATGCCACAGATTAAAGAGTTCTATTTTACCATCAAAGTTCTATAACTAGGATCTTTTGGAATAGGAAACATGATCTGTTTTGCTGACTGCTCTGGGGGATTTCTTCTTTTCAGGGGGTTGAAAATTAATGTTCTTTGACATTCATTTTAAATTGACACTTGCTATCCAGTAAATCAAAATAAGAATATAAATTTGATCTGTGGAAATCAAGATTATTTCAGTGTTTACTATCCTGATGCAAATTAGATTTCCTGTCTACAGAGTGACAATTTCAGAAGTATTACGAGTGTGTGTTGACATTTCCAAACTGGAACAAGATTTTGGCTAACAAGAGAATGTTTATTTTATGCCTGTCAGTTCATACATATAGCAAATTTTCTCTGCATTATTAGTTTAATTTGCCTTCTGTTTCACTATGTGAAACTATAAGATTTATACTTTTATAACAAAGCTTTTCCCTGTAGTAAGAAAAAATACAGTCAATGTATGTTGACGTATCTGATATGTTTTTCTTTAGTCGATGACTTCATAACTTCTTTTCAATATAGCCAGAAGCAAAATTTTAAGACTGATATTATTATTATTTGTTTGTTTGTTCATTTTTAATAAGAGAAGGGCTCATAATAAGCTTAAGTATTTAGGCACTCAATTGAAAAAGTGGCAGAAATTTCCATAAGCCAGCTGTGGAGATCTTGTTGAGCCTCTTCTCTGTGTCTTCACATGCCATTCATCTGTCTCTCTGCCTTCTGTTCCACATCTGCAGCCTGATGGTGCAGCTAAGTGGAATCACAGGTACTGAGCTGCTCGAACCAACTCTGATCAGACTCTGCCCATGAAGGGCTTGTTGGCTCAGAGTTTGTGATAGGCTGTGCTCTAATTCTGCTATCAGCTTCTATCTCCACTCATGTGAAGCCAGGCCCAAGCTAATAAACTTTCTCAGATATGAAGACAGTTTAAATGTACCTGTGACATGTATCTGGAGCCAGAAGCTTTGAGCTGATTATTGTAGCTACATCTGAGCTGGCTTTGTGAGTGTGCATGGCCCTGTGCCCAAGCTTGTAAACTTTCCTGGAAACAGCCATAGGGGGCTGTGCACAACACACAGGCTGGTCTTCTGGGAACTTGACTGGGGTCTGGAAGCAGTATTTTACTGATAGTTTCATTATGTGAATATCATAACCAATCATTGCTCTGAAAAAAGACAGTAAATTTTATTTAGATTGCAGACTCCTCTGGAGTGAGACAATGTATACTCTGGCAGTGCATGATAACATCATAATATGACAGGTTCTGAATATGCAAAGGACCACTGTGATATTGTAATACAGATAGTCTTTTAAAAAGATGTTTTTCATATATTTGCACTACAATTAAAATTATGAAAATAATTGTAATAGCAGAATTCCTGGAGGGCAAACAAGTAAAACACGATTTGCCTTGTTAATAAGGAGTAAAAAACCCAAACAAACCCAAACCAACACCACAAACAAAAATTACAAAAACTCAACACACAAAAGCAATACAGAAGAAAATACCATATGGTAAAAACTTTAGCAGCTTGTTTTGCTATGAAAAATTGTGCTTGGAAATCCATCTCTTTAAATCAAGTATATGAATATCACCTTTGTGATACACAGAGATATGCGAGTTTGTGCAGGATGTTTTGACATATAAATATTTTCTGTGCTGGCACCAAAAGACCATTTACTGATGCAGATCTCAGACTATTTTAGAAAATGTGCAATTAAAAGGGGTGTGTGATGGGGGAACGAGGGAGAATTTCTGGAGTGGAATTACTCTGATTCAGGTTGTTAACCTACTTTAGAAAGATGGGGTAATTTACTGCTATACTAAGGCCATCAATTCATTAATGAAGCTAGAAGAAATAATAGAAAGACAAAGATAACTTGGTAGGTTTCCTTCTCTGCTACTATGAACTGAGAAAAACAACTTTCTACAGCAAAGAAAAAGCAGAGGTGCAGTCTTTAAGCCCTGGGATGGAGCAGTATATGAGATACATCAGTACCATGCCAATGAAGGCTTCTGAGAACACACATGATTGGAATTATCTGACCTGCACTGTACCTGAGATAATATTTAGTTAGTGCAGTACTTTGTGGCACAGCACCCAGTCCACATTCTCATCTAAACATCACTGTCCTTTCCTGAGAATTGCTTGTACTGCTGTAAAGCATAATAAGAGATGTTTAATATGATCAGGTACTTTCACCTTGGGTACCACGTGTATCCTGTTCAGCAGAAGTCTCTGTCAATCAGCTATATCTTATTTCTGGTACAGGAGCTGGATCTTCTATGAGAGTAGGTTGCTGCATCTTTGAAGCCAGTTTGACCAGCTAAGGACTTGGTTCTGTACACTGGTAATAGACACAGAACTGCAAGAGGACCACCTGCTTACCTAAGGGGCGTATAGGGATGGGTTCTATTCTGCAAGCTAGGGGGGAGGAATTTCATTTTATATAGAAATAGTGAAAAAATACCAAGTACTAGTGAATATTGAGAGCAGGTCATCACCCATTGGTTGATATGGATAAATTGTGTACAAAACTGTGAAAATGGTGAATTAATTGATGCTTAGGAAAACTGAAAAATAAATACTTAGAAACTTCTGGTAACTTAATGGTTCTTTTGGTGAGTAGCCCCAACTAAGAACAATCCCTGTCACTCCATATTTCATTCATCAAGCAAAAATTTTGTTGATAAAATTCTATACAGGACATCTTAAATCCAGAAAGACAAAAAACGAAGCAAGAAATTTTCCCTTGATTTATTTTTAACTTGAGCCAAAAACAAGGGTTTGAGTCAGGGTGTTGATATCAAGTGGGTGTGGATCATCTCCAGGCAGGTTGAGTGCCATTTGTAGAGGGTGCAAGTATAAAGTGTATGTCTCAATCCAGCAGAGCCATGGATGCAAGAGTTGGTGGCTTGCAGGGTGCTCTCCCTGATGAGCTAAACCAACAGTGTGTCTGTAGTCTGAGGACAGCCTGTACACTGTGAACCTGGAATAATGGTCATGGATTGGGATTGATGAATGTGCCCCATTTACCTAGCAGAGTCCACATAAATTAACAGGGACACTCAAGGGCATGGGGAAATATGCATTCAGTGATACATAGCTACAATTTATTAATTTATTTTTAAATAGTTGTAATATAATTGCTTTCTGTTCTCAAGGGTCTCTGAGATTTAGAAATGTGATGATAAAAGAAGTCCCCAAGAAGGTGCTGGTTTCCTTTATCCCCCATATTTCCTTTATCCCCCTTTATCCCCCATAGTGTGTTGAGCTCCCTGACAACAGGCATGTGTCTGCCCATACAGTACTGGATACTCCAACCCAGTTGAGGAAACCAGGTTAATTTGGGAAAAATGTGGTCTCAAAAATGGTAATTTCTTGACTGTTGAGCTTCTTCAAGGCCACAAATGCTGCAGGGGCATCAAACCTTTCCTACCTGTGGTTGTGAGGGTGGAGGCACAATCTTTGCTCAGAATGTGCAGGTTTACCTGTGGGGTTTCTGAGACTGCCTTCTAAGATCCTTGTTCCTTTAGCACCTCGCATTTCTTCCCATTCTCCAGAACTGTTCCTTACTTTGCTGGAGGTGTGAGGCACATCACTCTCCCCATCTCTGAGAAACAATAGAGATACCAAAGGATATTTTTCTTGCTAGAGTTTCTCTCTCTGGGAGTGAGACAGACTGCAACTATACCAGCTTAACTCTGTTATTAAATTATATAAGAGTAATATAACTGCCAAGGAAATCAGAAGCATTGCTTGGCATCTATTTCTAACTGTCTTCATCGGAAATTTCAGTTTCTTTTTCTTGTTTTGTAATCTCTATGTAATAGTTAATTACATATGTAATTAATAAAGTGTAAGTAATAGTTAATTACATACACTTACATGGACAAACTGAGAGGGATATGGGATTTCTGTGAAACTCCACAGCAGACTAATAGCAGAGATTATGGCTCCAAATTATACTCACTGGTGACTAAAGCCCCATAATTAGTTTAGTGTGGTATATAGAGCTCTGTGACATTGCCTTATGCACAGAGTTCTGCAGCTAAAAAATCACATTTCTGTAACTTGACACAGCACCTGTGCTCTTCAGTAAAGTAACAAGTATTTCCTTCCATACACTCCTATTGTTGCAAGGATTAGAAGAAATAAAAGAGTAAAATAAACCCCAGAAATTACACTGATTTGCCATAATGAAATAGAATTGTTTGCACTTCAAAATCCATAGCACGGAACAGTGCAATTTGTCAGGGAGGCAACAGGACAACTACAACAGCAGCTGATGCCAAGTGGCATTAATGGACAGATCCTGGTGTGTAGCAGCTACTGTGAATTTTCTGCTATAGTTTTTCAGTACCTTTTAACTTCCTACACTTTCCTTTGGCCATAATTTAAGGACTGTTAATCATGATAACTAGATACTTTTTTTTTTTTCTTGGTTTGCAGGAAAAGATTACTCTGATTTTTAAACTGTACATGTTCCAATAGGTTAATTGTCTAAAACACAGTTTACCAAGCATTGTTTTCTTTAAACCCTCTCATGTGGATGGGCAATTTCAGGGGTTATCACCTTTCCTTTTCTTGCTAGCCTCTAAGTGGTACTTTCTTTGCCATGGGCAGTGCAACAGCTATGCTCTGCTCTACTTCTCATGTCCCATTTGCTGCCACCCAAATCAAAAGTAAGTGGTTTGGCACATCTCTGAGACAGCTTTTTTAAAGCAAAACAACCTTCCAAGGACATAACTAGACACAGCACCATTCCTGGGAACCAGGCTGCGTTTCAAAGCCCATTTGCTTTACTTTATGTGCTGCTTCCTGTTCTTTTCACATTCTCTTTTGTCTTTTAAGCCTGAACTGTAGAGATTCTCAGGGACAGATTAGAACTTTCCTCCCAGGTGAGATCAAAGAAGGTCTGTTAGAGGCCTGGTTGTCTCTTTTTCACTTAAGAAAAATAAAAAAAGCAAGCTTTCTAACATTTGCTAGAGCCAGCACAGATGTAGATACATTGTAGTATGTTGGAGAATTTTAGGTAACTTTCTGAAGCTTTTTTCAACACCTTTCCTTGCCCTTGATAGTTTATTTTTAAAGATCTAAATGAAGAATCTGAGTGTGTGTGTGTTATGGCAGAAAAATCAATGAGCTAGGCTCTTGAATTCCTTATTCCAGCTGCTGTGTTCTTCTTGAGATCCTGAAGTACATGAGCAAACTGAGATCTGATTCACTAAAAAATAGCAATGCAATGTAACTTGTAAGAAGAGTTCATGGATGTTGGAAATTCCACTATGAAATTCAGAGTAATAGCTCAGTATCTGATACATCTAAGTGTTACCTGGGGAAAACTGAGTTTTGTAACTGCTTTCCTGAAAGTGTTGTCCCATTTTTCCCTTTTCATAACTTTTTATTTCAAAATGTAAAGATTTTCGGTGTCAAGATCAGCTCTTTTAGTTAGCAGTAGGTAATGGATGTAGGATCTTCTTGTTACAGGAACCACCATAAAAAAATGGATCTGTTTCTCCTGTTTATCACTTTTCACCTTTTCCCACTGCCATTTTCCTGTGTTTTCCCCTTTCCTTTCCTCTCAGCATTCTGGATTTGTATGATTAATTTTGGTCCCATATAGAATACTCTCCTCCTCAGCAACCAGCTGAGCCCCTGTTGCACAAATGTCACACACCAGTATGGCCAATTTAGTGGTTTCTAGTCCTAAACTGTGTCATCAGAAGCATATAGTTGTTTCTTCTGAAAGACACTTGTTTCAATAAAAACATAATTTATGACAACTATACCAATAGTTAAAAGTAGGGGGAAATATGGTCACTGGATATGGAGATTGGTTTTTTTACAGGAGATGGAAAACTGTGACCTACTTGTCAGCATAAGAATTTAGCAGGAGAGAAGGCATGGAGACTGAGTTGAGATTAAGGGAACCTTCAGGAGAGAGAGTGAGGAGGGGAAGAGAAAATGAACTAAGAGATGTAATTTTGCCCTCACTTACACAGAGCCTTGAACAAGAATTTGATTTTAGTGCAGAGGAAAATGCAATTGAATGAAAGGATTGGAGAAGGTGGGAAAAAGACACAGTCAGAACAGCAGGAGCTTAAAAAAGGAACAAAGTCTCAAGGTGGCTTGAGCTGAGGAGGGCAGAGGAGGTGGCTACAGTACTGTATTTATTCCTTCCCTGTCATTAGAGGTCATGTGTGTGTATGTAATGTCATTTCTCTTAGAGCTTTTTCAAACCACCATCCTTGGCTACTAACATTTGTATGACTTCCACATAAGATCAGTAACAAAACGAAGTTCTTGCTGGACTTCATAAAATCTCAGGAATGTCTCCTTTGGAAGTGTCAAACCTCTGCTGGGGAGACAGGATAGGAGTTGAGTTGAGATTTTTTTTGTTCTGTTGATACTCTCTAGGAGTGCAGTAGCTTAAAGGGTGTTAGTTTGGTGACTGAAATTCTGGACAAAGATTTGATATGTTTTATTCAATATTGAGTTATTTAATTGGTGCATGCTGTCAGGCTCAAATGGCACAGGATTTTGCTGTGCGTGTCATGGGTGCAGCACCTACCCTGATGTACCCCAAAGCTTCCCTGTAGAATACCTGTGGTAACTACTTAAATACACTTCTTGGTAATCTGCTAGTGAGTTGGGCAGGGATCACCTTTGTATAAGTTCTGGGAGAGAATGTAGAAAAGCCAGTTTTACTTGATGAAGCTGATGGAATATAGGTGAATTTTGGTCTGCTTGTGAATTACTCTGAATTCTTACCTGTATAAAGGTGGTTTTAGGATAGATTTATCCTGTGTGTACCTGAGAACAGGATTTGGATTCATAACTTTTAGCCCATCAGGTCTTGTTAGAACATCAGCTTCTGTAGCAGCAAGATGGGAACTGTGGAGCCACTATTGCTATTCCCCTTTAGTCTCTTGGGTATGAGGCCAGGTGCTAAATTACAGCTGGACTGACTGGAAAGTGGCGCTTGGCACAAGCTGAGGCTAAAACGGGTTGTTCATGCTGTCCTGCAAAAATGTGTTATCACAGCAGCTACTTTTAACAAAATGGAAACGTGTATTTATGCCAAATGGTGGATTTTATAGTCAGAATAAAAGAAATCTGGATAAGAATGTAAGTAAAGGCAAGGCACTTATCAAAAGCAGCTCAGTATGAAAGGAGCTGTAATTTCAGTTGCCATTGGTACTTATTACTAAACTAGTGATAAACTCATCTGTTCAGGAAATAAATGTCAGTGGACTTTTGTAATTTAAATGAGAATTTGTAATATGGAAAAGATGCTTCCCGTTCAGATCCTTGAAGGTTTGCTTTGAAATGGGAGTCCCCTGTGATGTCTATTTCATTTTCTTTTATTGTTAAAGTGTTGTGTCACTGATGACATTTCTGCTGAATGCTGCCCAATTATAACATTGAACATCTGCACAGGGATGTTCCATCTTCCCGTGGGGATTATGGGAAACAAGCACGTTGGTAAACAAAAGAGTAACTGAAATTATTTGTAGGAAATTTAGTCACTTTGTTGGCTGCCAAAGGTTGAGGATTACTAGCAAAACATTTTTGCCTCTAAGAGATAGATCAAACATTAAGGGAAAGAAAGCTTTTATCATGAATACAAGGAAAAGTTGTGGCTTGCACTGTGCTTTTAAAAATAATTTTCATGGGTGAGTGGGTGTTGGGGGGGCAAATTACTTTGATTTAACATATGTGTTTGTAATATCCTTACTACCAACATATAGGGCAACTTTTAATTTATTCTTTCTGTGCAGTAAATGAAAAACTACTAAAATGCCCAGGATCACATAAGATAATATATAGATGTAAATGTCACGTATTCAGTCTAAAGTTAAACCATATTATCTTGGTGCCAAGGTTCTGGATATTTAACAATTTAGTTGATGTTTTAATTCCAATTATGGCTTTTGTGGTCAGACACTGCAATGATTATGCACAAAATTCCCATCCAGGCTGGTGGGAATCTTATGAGTGCAAGTTTTGCAGGCTTGGGGCCATAACCACATGCAGGAGATTTCCAGTACAGCTTGCACCAGAATCCTTTGCATTCAGACCTTTGCAGGGAGAAAACAAGGAAACAGGTGGTGTCTTTGTTTCACTGCTACTTGGCCCTGGGGTAAAAGTACAGAGAGAAGACAGCACATAGTCCAGGCAGTCTGTGCTGCAGGGACCTTGGAATCTTCTGAAAGGCTTCTGCTGTCATGGCAGGATCTGGCCTGTCTGGCAGCAGCTGTCTGTGGTACCCTCAGCACACCTCCTCCCCTTCATTTGTCACTTGAGCTTTACACACCTCTTCTCACCTTCCTTCTGCTCTGTCACCTTCCTGTTTTCCTTTGCCTTTCCTCCTAGTTTATTCCCTAAAAACTGACTGCATCAGGAAACCTTGAACATCTAACTTGCTATTTGCTGCATCACACAGTGATACATAGTTCAATTATATATGTGTTTTCATAATCTATGTGTTGTGTTGTGTCTATTTTGACTGTGAGATTAGAAGAACTAGAGCTGCTGACCAGTGCTTAGGGCAGTGAGATCAATTATTGCCTGGTCATTATGGACTGCTTCAATAAACCTGAATCATACTTAGCTACAGTAGAAGCCTGATACTTCCAAGAAGGGATGTCTCCATTCATATTTGTTGGATTAAACAATAGCTTGCTCCTACCCTGGCATTATTTCAAATTTTGGCTTGATCTGATTATTTCAATGATTACTGGAATGATCTACAACAATTCTCCAAAATGCTTCCATTTCAAGTGTTAGTGTAGTGTTTAGGACTGCTGCTGTGGAATGTTGTTCTTTAATTCCTCCCTGTTAATGTTTCTGAGCAATACAGCTGTTCAAATGGGTGGGAGGGATTCTGCCACACAGAAAATAATCCAGTTTTTCTTAATAGATCAATATTGATTGTCTCATTTATTTTGATTTATCTCAAAAATATAGCTTTTTGCACTTCCCCCTCCCTTCCCTCCCCAAAATAAATAGTCCTGCTGTTGAAATGAGAGAAAGTATGTTTCTACGTCTTCAAAATAGAACTAAAAATACCTGCTTGACCTGTGGGTTTTAAGACAGCTTGCAGTTGTGGTTAACACAAGCCCCCCTGCTGAGATCAAAGTCTGGCCCCATCCCGCTTGAAACACCGCTGTCAGTACCTTGTTGTTAGGGAAAAAGTGAGAGAGCTCCCCTCTGCTGTGGAAAAGCAATGTTTATTTGATCTTGGGCCTCTTCTGAATAATTTTGCTAAATCTAATTGCTCTTGATGTTTTACCCAGTACATCACGGGCTTTTTCAGAAGTAGCTCTTTATGCAATGGGTGAAGCATTAGAATACAGTAAGGACCACTTCAAATATCTCTCATCAAGGCAAAGAACTCTAGATAGATTACTGCAGATCAATCTGTATAAACCCTGCATAAACACTGAAGCTCTTTTAAGTTAAAATGTACTTTAAAAACCCTTATGTTATGAAAGGTGAAATACTCTGTAACTATTACAAGAGTTTTCATGTGAAAAGAGGTAGAGAGGTCTGTTTAATCCACTGTTTTCTGACAATTTATGATGAAACAAAGCACATGATGAAATCTCAGTATAATTATTACTGCACATTAAGATATTGTGTTCCCAAAATGTAAACTTCCTGTGTATCAAATGCCAGTCCTGTGTCTGAATGTGAGCTGTGGTTCTAACAGGAATGATGTTTCTGCTTTGCATTGCTGTTTAGTGAAATCAAGAAACTTTTACTAATAATCACAGTGGAGGACTTTGCAATATACTGTGACATTTGGTTGCTATTCACACTTCTGCTGCTATGCAAATGATTTAAAAACTTTACTGCACATATGTATTGTTTCAGGGTGAAACCATAAATGCAAATGACAGCCTGCAGTTTTTATCCAAACTGAAATCTCCTCAGGAACAGAGAATGTATGTGAACCTCACTGATGGACTATCATGCTGAATGATCATACACTGGGTGATAAGCCAGAGTGATTTGTAATGTCTTCCTTAACTGCAAGACTGAAGTATTTGGGACATGTGGGTCCTCTTCCAAGGTTCATTGATTAACTCATCATGATTTGTTGGGACACATAATCTCTATATTTTATGTCATGCAGTTATTTAAAAGCTCTTCCTGATGACACTTAAGACACCTCTGTTCTTTTTGTATGTATATTTGAGTGTGTGCTTGTATCAAGTAAGATGTTCACATTAATTAGTGTCTGAATGCAGGAGGGTGCTCTGGGCCTATGCAGACAGAGAAGTGGTGAGTGGCAGATTCTCTCCCTTGGGCAAGGGGAGACCAGCTGCTCAAGTACCATTTGTTTCCTCCTGTCTATTACTTCTGCTGCAACCAAAGAAGCTGTTAAATTAGGTGTATGTAGAGGGAGTTGGTAATGTTTGGGGAGGAGAGTGATCAGGAGGCCATCTCTGCAGCAGCACTAGCAGTTGTCAGCCACATCTTTTAGCAGCTGCAGGAGTGAAAACACCACTAGTAAGGGCTTTTGGTTCCTTCTCACACCATCTCCTCCCTTGAGACAGGAGTGGTCTCATCCCCTTTGTTTCTCTTTCTTTCCCAGTAAAGCATTAGATGGCAGCATCCAAAAGTGTGGAAGAAAGAGTGTGGGGGCTGCTTTGAGGTCAACTTCAGTTGCCCCTCTATTCACCTCCACAAAGCCATTTGAAACACTTGGCCCTTAAGCCTTCTTAAACTCTTCCAAAACTCCTCTTCCCACCCTGGCTTTAATTCCACCCCCTTCACTCATTTTACTTCACAGAGCTGCCTCCTCTTTCCCTTTCTCAGCCCTCAGCTGGTTACTTAGTTAGCTGGCTAACCTTCCCTTCCTGCTCCCCTAAAGACATTTCTCCTGGGACTGGGTGTTGCTTCATTAATAGTGTGGTGTTTATTATCCCTGGTAGGTCAAATGTTGTTTTATTCGCTTCACCCGATCCGCTTTGCTTGCAGATGAGCACAGGCTCTGGCTGTGCCTCAGGAGAATCCCTTCCACAGAGCTGGGATGCTGGGCTGGATGGACATTCATTCTGAACCAACACAGCTGCTTGGGTTTTGGGCTGTGTTCAGAGGCAGCAGAAATAGTCTATTGATGCTTTGTGACCTGGGGGGAAAAGAAAACTTTTTCTGCACTAATCCTTAATGAGTAAAGGAATTCAGATCAATAAAAGAAAATAGCAGTAGATTTAGAGGACTTCCCTAGGGACAGATGCATCATCACTCAGTCCTCCACTCAGTTATTTGCTTCTGTGCAGTACAAGAACTTTTCCACAGGTGCTGGACACTGGATCACCTTCTTAAATGGGTTTTCTTCAAAAGTTAATTTTAGCTTGGAAGATTGGAATTCCTCCACTGCTTCCATAATCACTTGTGAAAATGAGGCTGCTCTCAGCCATGAATCAGAGCAGGAGCTTCCTGGGCTGAAGTTTGCTATTCTGCTCCACTGCTCAACACACAAGTTCTGGAATTACCCTCTGTACAGGATGGAATTTTGTTCTGAGATGATGAAGTGATCGCTGCTGGTACACGTTTGGGAATTTCACCTTCCCATTTTACTTGATTGGAGATTTATAAAGACAGAGCTAGTCATCATTCTTGGCATTTATTTCAACATTAGAAAGAATTTGTGATTATGATCATGACTCTGATATATTAAACCAAAGTTGAGTGTGAAAAAAGCTTTATCTTATAAGTGTTATGATGAGTTGCTTTATTTCTGGGTTTTTCAAAGCTCCTCCCAAAAAACTTTTTAGTTTAAAGCCTTTAAATTCAAAACATTTATTAATAATGTAAAGGGCTGCCTGTCATTCAAAAGCTATAAAGAAACTCCGAAATCAAAGTGAAATAGTTTCTTCATTAAAACATAAAAACCCCATAAGTTTGGTACAAGCTTTCATGGTGCTTTGCTTTGTTTTTACGCCCCCTTAAAAATAAATCCATAGCATAGTCCTCAACAGAAGAATTTGTACTCTGTCTCGGCTGGTCACTACGAACTTGGATGGTACAATTTATTAAATCTTAACATTTCTGGGTTTAACTTCTAGTTATATTATTCATGTGTATGTGTTTTCAATAAATCAGTTCCATCCAGCTTTTTCTAAATTCCTAAATTTTTGGTGCTTTGAAATTTGAAGTATCTGGGGAGAAACGTCTTCACTCAGTGAAAACCTGTAGCTTCTGCAGAGCTCTTAAAGACTGAACATTTTGCTGATTTTGAAACATACTTTTTAGAAATACCCCATTTGATCCATGTGTAAAAGGGGTGTTGTGACCAAAGAGCAGTAAGTGGCTCTGACACAATATTTGTGAAGTTGTTTGAGAAACACTGAGCAAGGTGAGCACTGAAGTGTAGGGCATAGCTCAGCCTTGTTAGCACACTGCTGGTCAACTGCCCTCCCCTGGGAGTCCTTAAGGCTGTTCCTGAGAGGGCTTGTTAGGATCACATTACACGAAAACAATGTTAAAGCAACCTCAAAAAAATAAAAGGTGGCTGACAAAATGTTTTTCCTTGGTGGAACTGAGCATCAAATTACATTTCACTACTATTTGTTTGCTTTGGAAAGGGGGACTAGTGATTTTCACCTTGTCCTTAGGGCAGCAATTTACTCACCTTACACTTTCTCGTACTGAAAACGTTTGTTCAGTTCTTGTGTTTTCATTTGATTTGTTCTGTTGCTTATACAGAGGTTGCTTTTCAGTAAAATCAATATAATTATTGGCACGATTTGTTCTGCTTTATAGATTATATCAAACTGGCTGGAACATACAGTAGAAAATTGGTTAAGACAACCAATTAGTTGCTTTAGGTCACTTAGTTGCTTTAGGTCACTAAGCCTCTGATTCAAAGTCAGTGAAGTCAGTAGACACACGAAGGCTTTTAAAGGGCTGTCTCACTGTGATCACAGAACCTCTAAACACAGCATTTGGAAATGGATCTACATGAACCTAACGAATGACTGGAGGCTTCTCAGCAGAAGTGATGCCATTCTGTTCTGTGGCTGTGGGAAAATACACTGAGGGGACAAAAAGGAGGGAGGTCTGGGAGTGCTCAGGCAGGAAAGCTGGAAAAGGTGAGTCGAGGTCTGAGGGAGCTGTGAGGGTGCAGGTGATCCCCAGGAATGTGTTAGGTGGGAACTGGGAAGGATCAGGTTTGAGGAAAGGTTTTTGTGAATGGAATCAGGCAGGTTTGGGGGAGATTAGAGGTTTGCAGGAATTTGAACAGAGAGGGGTCAGTGAATTTGTCAGATAAGGGCAGGGCTGACTGTTGCTCTCTGATAACAGAGGCAAACCCTGAGAAAAGCCTTCAGCAACAGTAACCCTGGCAGTCTGTGATCTATTACAGGAGTGGAAAACTTCCTTTTCTCAATAAGGAAAAGCTGCTCAGAGCCAGAGCACTAGTCCAAGCTCTTGTGTTAGTCTGATGTTGATACTGATATCTTGAAATAATAACATTTTTGTGTATTTGAAGAGCAATTTCCAAGCAATGAAATACAATATTGTGACGGTGTGTTGACAATATAGTACTTTTTAGAGGGATTCTTGAATTATAAGATGTGGGGTTTTTTCTTGTAGTTAATTCTGCAGTGGCATATCCCTTGTTGTCATCAGAATGACTCGTGTCCTTGTCCCTTTCCATATTCTCCAAAATGCACTGGATGGAATCTGCAGTTATAAATTATACTCTTCTGCTGTGGGTTTCAAGTATTTCTTATCCTACTAGAAATGCTTGATAGTAGATGAAGTCTTGGGAGTTTCTCAAGAATACTTTAAATAGCTTTGTTCCCAGAAACTTATTTTGAAGGTTTTGGGGATAAATTAAAACAACAACAAAAGAAACAAAGAAAAAAAACCAAAAAAGAAAACCCAAAACAACCGAAAAAAAAGCTCCCAACAACAAAACCTGCAAACGTGTACCATTTTTTACAACATTGCTGAAATATTTGGAATTCAAGATGCAGTTCTTACTTTTTTTTCCAGAATATCCTTTGTGGGAAAGTTTAGGGCATGTTTTTTAGCCTGTTGAATAAACAGGGTAGCAGAGAGGATTCTCCTGGCAGCATTTCAGCCTCACTGCCATGTCACTCAGAAGCCATGGAACTACAGAACCAATGGTGTTACCTTTATAACCACGTTCAAGAAAGTACTCCAGATTTTTTAGTATTATTATTCACATTTGTTTGTCACTCCAGGGGCAGTGCAGCTGTGCCCCAGCTCCTTGGCACGCTGCAGGGGTAGGTCACCTGCTGTCCATTCACCCCATGACCCAGTTTCCATCAGTTAGGGATCCAGGTGCAAATGCTGGGAGGAAGCTGCGGGAGAAGCTCTTTAGGTCTGGCTGATCAGAAAACCAGGATGCACTTCACTGTGTGCTTTGCATATGAACAGAGAAACCATGATCAAACCCACATGCATCAGTTCTGGCTTGGATTTGAAACTCTTCCCCATCCACAAGAACTTTAATCTTTTTCTGAGTCCATGTCACAGGAGCTCATGGCATCTCTGTTTCCCTTCTCATTTGAAAATTCTGACTGGTGCAGTGGCCACATTTCTGGCCAATCCCCAAAGTAGAATGAAATCTTCCTAGTAGATGTATGGTCATTACAAGAACAGCTGATGACTGCCTTGATTTGGACAGGGTCATTTTTGAGGTATAAAGTTTTAATTTACATAATGCTCTTGTTAATATTTAGTTGAGAATATATTTTAATTATAAAAATGCATGGCAGGTACCATACTTGTCAGAGACATCACTGGAATTTTATTACAATATAAGTGTATTAAAATGCTCTGTTACTTTTCATAGAGTTCTGTTGATGATAGTGACATAAAATCTCTTTAAGAACTGCTGAAAATATCTACTCCTTTGGGCCAGCAACAGTTAAAACTCCCAGCTGGCACTTTGTGAAGACTTTTTTAATTTGTGGCTTTATTTGTGACCTAGGATGGTTGAAACATTATCTACAAGAACAGTGGAAATCCTCAAAACAAATTTCCAGCACCAGGCTTCCTGTTTACATTGTTCAGGGGTAGTTACAGATTGTTAACATGGAGTTGCTGTTCATGGTTAATGATACAATTGAGTCATCTCTGTGCTGTTCTCAGCCATTTAAAACTGTCGTAAAATAACCCAAATAACAGGATGATCAAAGCAATATAGCCCATAATAGTGTGACTGTTGCATTTTCTGCCATTACTACACAGTGCCATAAATATATTCATAGTAGTACAAAAGAGATTTTTTTATAGCTATAGTTCAGACCAGGATAGAAGCCTAAAATAAAGCAAATATTCAGTTATGCTTGCTCTCCTTGAATTTCCACAAGCTGTCTGTGGATGCCTAGTGTGATATATGCTGAATTCTCTGTAGACAGGTACCCAGCATGTTTTGAGAATCAGGATTCATTAAAGCATCACAAATAAAGCATATAAAAACTGAGAGAGCCAGAATAATTAGAAAACATGTTGGTTGGTTGGGTTTTTTGGCTGGTTTTTTTTTTCCTTCCAGTTGTCTACTTAAAGCAGGTGATTTCTGATTTTTGGTGAGGGCTGTGATTTACTTTGCTCACTCTGGATGATTTCAGAAAGGAGTGGTTTATTTTCTGTGGAAAGCTTTTACTTCTTATTGCACTGAGTGTTTCACAAGTCAATGATAAATCAAATTAATATATTTTAAAAAACTAAGTGTTAGAAGGTTTTATAGTTTCAAAGAAATCACAACAAAGCATGACTTCAGACTTTTTATCACCTCTCCTTTGAGACCCAGTTTATTTCATCCTTGATGTGAAGCATGTAGTACAAAACAAGATGACCTGTTTTCATCCATGGTATAATTCCATTGAAGTAAAAACCCTTATGCCAGGAATGAATTTGTCCCTATGTAAAAAAGGTCTTCACTCTTCCCAAGAGAAGACTGAAACTGGGTTCTGTCTGTTTTCATCAACTGTCTTTATCTCACATCAAGGGTAGCTGATTGAACACAAGGAATTCCTAATATGAGTCACTTGTCATTCAAGCTCTTCTGGTTGGGGATACAGTGTTTTGAGCAAAGCAGTGTTTGGCAAAGCAAAAATTACCTTGTTTAGCAGGCCCAGTGACTGAATTCCAAGTTGGCAAGTGACTCACAGGTTCTTCAGTTTTCGTGTGTGACAAATAATAACAACATGATTTTGACGTCTGAATAACTAATTGGGGGGGGGGGGGGCGGTGCCATTTTTTTTTTGCAGCTTGGGCAAAGGCTTCCCGCGTCCGTTAGGGGGTCAGGCGGAGCTGTCCCCGACCAGGGGCCCTTAAATTCCGAA
>JAOEGS010005118.1:833-76229 GCA_025447755.1 Corythornis vintsioides | reverse complement strand
GGGGGGCTGATCAGCAGCGGGCGGTGCCGGCTCCGCCCCGGCTCCCTCAGCAGCCCGCCCACCAACGGGCAGGCCCCGGCACAGGCAAAGTGCTTCGCTCGGCTTCGAGAAACTCTCCAGAACAGCTTTTGTTCGGCCCTTTTGCCGCAGATCCCTTCACCTGGGCAGCCTTACCTGTCCTGAAGCTGCTCACTGCAGAAATCTTTTCTGTCACCCATCAATAATACTCCTCAAAGTACATATCACAGATTCAATGCAGAGGAACATTTTGTTTTCTCTTTTTCTCAAATCACCTCCTTAAAACAAATCTTTGCTTATCTTCTTCTGTCATACTGCTCAAATATTCAATTTTGCATATGGAGTGAATAAGAGAGATATTAAGTTTCCAGGAGCCATTCACATATGTTCTATCACAGAAGTGTTATATCTAGTTTATTTTTAAAACCATTAAAAATAACAAACTATGATAAATGTGCTTTTCCAGTAGGCAGTCCTTACCAGAAAAAACTGCAGTGCAATTTACAATGAAAAATCCAATCAGCTATGCCTATCCTTCAGTGCAAGTACCTAAATCCTTTTAATAGTAGCAACTGGGAGAATTCAAACTTTATAATTTGTTGATTTTTTTTTTAATGGTCTTCAACATTTTTGTAATTTTAATGGGGATACATAATTATAGAAGCAATTTTCAGTAGTAAATACTCCAATGAAGCAATCCTCTTACATTATGTTGTATTATTATTAGAATAGAAACATAGCAAATCCATGACTTTCATCTGCCAAAGTTGGCTTTAAATATGCCAGAAACTGCCAAGATATTTAACTAACTAAGTCACTGTGGCTGTTTTATGTGTTTTCCCTTTACTGTCCACTTATTTTACTTATCTGAGAAATGGGATTTTGCTTTGGTTTATATACCACAGGGTGGGACAAATCATTGTCAATTTTCTTTTACACTGATTCTTAATTCATTCAACTACGATACATGATTAGATATGTACTTTAAAAAATAATCTTTCATATTTTATGTCACAAATATGATTTTGTTTCTTGTGGTAATTAATAGGACTTCCTGTTAGACACAGAGCATATTCTGAATGCAAAAGTAGAAAACCTGTAAATTGCCTTGTCAAGCCTCATAAATCATCTGCTGTCCAAAGAGTGTAGCTCATGTGCATTGCTCTTTGTGCTTTGATACGTACTTCATTTTTTCCTCAAAAAAAGAAATAGATACACATAGCATCCATTAATATATTAGATGAAAATTACTTGAGGAAGTCACAGACAGTGAGACGTCAGACATGGACAAGGACAAGTGAAACTGGATATAATCACTCACTTGACTGAACAGGCCACTATATTGGGGTTAGCATCAATATAACACTTCAGGAGAAAAAAAAAAATTTTTACTAATTGTCCTATGAACTTTGTCACCATTCAGCCTCTGTGTGTGACACATATGCTTAATTACATTATGTGGCTGCTTTAATTCTGCTCCAAACCCACCACTCCCAGGCAGAAATTACTGGAATGAGCGAATGGGCAAAGGGCATGCTCATTTATTTTGGAAGAATCTGTGTACCACAAACTTTGAAAGATGTAACATAACTCACTGTGCCAATTATCAGGCCCCTCTGGATCTTTTTATGAAAGAACATTCAAGGAAAAGTTGTCCTTAACTGGGTTCAGGTAACAGCAAGGACGCAGTAAAGATTGAATGGCAATCATGAGAAGTATTGCCACTGAGTGTGAAAACTCAATTTCCATTTTGATCATTCCACATTCTTCTAATTTCAAGGTAAAGCTTCTCCATATAAAAATATTAGCACTTAATATTTATTCTATGCAGGGCACCTGGATGCCAGAAAGACAGACAGTAAAGTTCAAAGCCTTAGGGGATTATTTTGCCACAGGAACTCTGTTGACATCTAATTTTTACCTCAGACCAACGTAAATGTCAATTATAAACACTAGTATAAATAGATGCATAATGTAAAACAGCTCCCAGTAAAAGAACAGTAAAAGAATATTGTGCCAGTGAGGCACTTCAGCTTGATTATTTTAGGAAATCTGTATTTTGTCCCCTGTTAGTGTATGTGACAGAAAACCAGGATGTCTGATTCATCCCCTCTTAGCATTCCCTTGCCAGTATTAGGTTGCTATGTTGACTTTATATATGGATTTGTGATTTACCATACGGATGCCCAGGTAAGCTTGATGCTGATAAAATAAAGTGCACAGGTTTTCTGAATGGATTCTCTGCCTGTGCAAGCACCAGATGTGCTCAGAACAAGTTCTAAGAGCCTGGTCCTTCAGCATCCCACTGCTGTCACAAGTTGTCTTTCTAAGGTTGCAGCTGTGCCCTAAGCACATGGTGGGTGGTGTGGACTGGGGGAGGGGGTAGCAGCCAGGTAAGAAAGGCAGCTGGTGGGAAAGCCTGTGGGTGAGTACTGAGCATGTGGTGCTGAGCTGAGTGTATCAGGGGAGGTTGGGCAGGATGGAAGTGGCAGAGTACCCCTGCTCTCTGAGAAGCTTTTGCTGCCATGAGGCAGATCACCATTTCCATTGAGGGAGGCTGTCTTTGCAAAGCACTCAGATTCCTCTCTGTGCACCATCCAGGAGAGGCTTGAGAAAGACATGATTGTACAGATAAATCTGTGATGAATGTTTCATTTGGTCTCAATCAAATATGGTTCAGGAATATGACCTCAGAGTAATTTCTAGAGCAGCTGGAGCTCAGCAGTTATGTATCACATGGTTTGAGTCCTTCAATATAGAAATATTTAATACAGTGCAGTAGCATTAAGACTCTTCTACTCTTAAAAGGAAGATACAGGCAATTCCAGAGAGGGATTCATTCCATTCTAAACCAGGTTTCTCAAATCACTAGTAGGAATAATCCTGTGGAAGGACTAGTTTTAGGTCAGATGTCTACTACTTAACTACCTGAAATTTGTTTAGAAGAAATTTACCAAAAGAACTGGTTTTCATACCAATGCAACTGTGTTTATACCAACCTTCATATTCTGACAACTCTTAAGACAGGCAAACATAAAAGTAAGTAGGAATTTGAAAAAACAGAGGCTGTTTTAGAAGCAATTAAAAGAAGGTAATTATATGTGTCTAGATAAAAGAAAGGATGCAAAACGAAATAATGGAAAATAACCTGTTGCATAAGCAAAGTTGTGCATAATATTTACAAAAAAAGAAAAAGTGACCCCTTAAAGACTCGTTATAAATTTAACTTTATAAGAAAACATTTTTTTGAAGTAATCTAGCTTATTTGTAGAAAACACTGTATTAAAAAAACCCAACACATTGGGAACATCTGGACTACACTGAAATTTACAAACTCAAATTGTACCTGAGTGTTGAAAGACTGAAGTATTTAGTTTGAGGTTTTGTCTGGTTTTGCATTATTTCTTAATTACAGTTGAACATCTTTTCATTAGTGTATTCTCTCTGTAAAGGAAAAAAAAAGAACAAATCTTTAATTTTCACATTTATTTAGACTGAAAGAACATCTAATACCTTTGACATTTACTATAAAATATGAGATTCCCACATTTTAGTGAGATCATTTAATTAAAATACAAACATTATCTCCTATTCATTTATATCTGGTCTTTATTTTCTTTTATGAGAAGCAGAGGATAATATAAGAGGTTATAACTTGTCTTTGCTGATTCTCACTCCCCAGTTCTTTGGGCTTGAAACACATAAATACTACTAAGTTCATCAAAGTAGCAGCAACTAGTTTTTAATGATGCTGAAAACATTATTAATTTTCTCACATCATATTTGCTTGATGTTATTAGATTATATTGTAAGTCACCATATTAGGTGAAGTACTATGGAGATGTCTTTGTCCTTGGCTGTGCAGAGCTTCCAGCTGCATGTAGGAGTTATTGGTAATAGAGACAAAGGGTGGCAGGGTGAGGAGATGGTTGGTGCTGTGGTGCTTCCTTTTTTCATGACTGTGATGAACTTTTAACAGATACAAATTCCTACTGATAAATTTACATAGGCCTGGGCATTATTTCTCCTATCTGTTCAAGAGAAGGGACTTAAAAAAATAAATTCTAAATGCTGCATGATGTCTTCATTAAAGAATTCTTAACTTTTTTTGACTTCGCTTCTTCTTCAGTTATTATGTTTTGTAGTTCATTGGCTCTGTTTATCTAAAGACATTTTTAATTCCTAAAGACTCATTTTATATTTTTTCTAGTACCAGGCTTTCAGAAGAGATTGGAGAATTAGATCCATTAACTTTCTCACTTTTTTCCCCCTTAATTTTGTACTGATAAAGGCATTAGTAAATCATTGTTCCTGCACTCACCCCTGTCAGCATACAACTGTTTATTCTTCTGGATTGGTTCAGTTAATGTATTATCTTATGTCAAGTGCTGAATGTAAAACAAAAATTTGTCTTCCCTTTCTGAAAAAGAACAACTAGTTCCTTCTTGAATAAATAACCAACTGTCAGTATACTTTTCATTTTCAGTCAGTATTTTTTCATTTTTCATTGTCAGTAAATGCAATGAAATTGCTAATGTTGAGACTGTGAGTGCTGTTTCTGTGCTTACCATCTCTGCTTAGCAAGAGCAGAAGGCCACACCTGACAATGTTTGAAAGTAGAGATATCACCTGTAGGGTTTAAAAGCTTCTTACAGAGAGTTAACAGGATAGTTACTGTATATGCAATGTTTTTTTTTGTTTTGTTTATTTCCCATTGATATGAATGAAGAAAGTCTCACAGCAGTTGGTGATGGTTGGATGCTCACAGGTAAATATATTGTGGAAATGTGGAAGATGGCCTAAAGGTTTAAAATCAGTTTTTAGAGCCTCTGTATGCTAAAGGAAAACTCCAACTGATTAAGACCATAAGATCTTTTAGACCACAGAGTACTTATGTGTCTGAAGTGGTATATAGTACAGGTTTGTTTTTGTTTTGGTTTTTTTTTTTCCTCTTTTTCTCATTATTCTTACAGATTCTCTCCTTAGCAAGTGAGATTTGTGGAGAAGTTTTTCTTCTTTCTGTGAGAGGTATTTGTACAAAGTACAAGCAGTTTCTTTCATAGTCTTTATGAGTAAACTTTGTGAACAAGAAGATTTTTGAATCAATACAATGCCTGATCTTCTGTCTTCCAACAGCCTGTAGAAATCCAATATGAAATTCATTTAATCATTTCTGGTGCTCAGGCAATGTTCTCACCTCTTTCAACCCATGTAGAAGTTGTGCTCATCACAAAGGACACAATTTATCTAGGTATCTAAGTTGCTCAGAGAGGATGTAGATGTTCTATCCCTTGAAACACTTAAGGTCAGGTTGGATGGTGCTCTGAGCAACATGATCCAGTTGCAGATGTCCCTGCTCATTGCAGGGTGGGTTGGACTAGATGACCTTTAATGGTCCCTTCCAACCCAAAATATATTATATGATATTTTGGTGTCTGCTATAATTCAGCACTGAACAGTCACTAATGATACACATTATCACATCAGCCTCACCATCCTATTGCTTCATGTCTTTTTCACTAATATTTTGTTTGTGTGGAGGGCTTAGCATTATAGAACTGAGAACCTTTTGGTTCATTGGACTTAAATCCATTGTTCTTAGTCCTATCAAGGACACACCAGCAATATTTTTAAAAATATAATTTGTCATTCTCAGACTACCTCTTTTTGTATTTTGATCTAATCATCTTAATCTTGCCTTGCAAATATTTTTGGTTTTACCCATATAGTAACAGTAGATGCTTTTCCAACTAAAGTCCAGACAACTTTTTTTCAAAAGGGAGTTAAAATACAAATGCTGAAGAAAAAATGGGGAAAAAAACCCCAACCCAAACCTTGACTGAAGGATCTCTGGCCAGTATAAAGAATTAAAAAAAAAATAAATCAGTCTTTAATGTTGATTAGTAAAACTCTAAAATTTGCTGTCTTATTTACAATAGTGTACAGTCTCAGTATTTTCAACATATCTAAATCCAACCCAGAATAAAAACCATTGTTGTAATCCATCCACACCACCCCAGAGGTTTCTCTTCATGGATTTGACAGTTTTTATAACTAGCTTGTCAATCAGAATCTGAACCTGGGTACCTGTTCTTTTGTGTTTGCATCTCAGAGGGAGTATCTTTCCCTACATTTGTTGTATAAGCAGCTCTCTGACATGAACAGTGTTAACAGATTTCTTATGGTGGTTAAACATGAGATAGGCTACTTGCTCAAAATGTGATAATTAGCACTGACCTAGCATGCAGAGTTCATTCATTCATGGAGCTCTGATAATACCACCAGGAGTTGTGCTGGTCTTGTAAGGAAACCATCTGGTCCAGGTGTTTGCTACTTCTGTGGTTTGTTTTTCATTTGCTGATAGTGAAAAAATAATGAAGTGTCATTAGCTCACATTATCCTTACATTAAATAATTTTTTTTTTCTGAAGTCTGATCACCTCTTGTAGAAAGAGTGGCTCTACATTCAGCCATTTTTTCAGTGACAGCTTTAATAATATTTTCTATCCACATAGTTGATTTTCTCATGTTGTTTTGCTATGTTATGTGTTTGTTTTCCCTTAGGATTTGATAGATGATATTGCATCATGACTATGATCAGGAGTAGTTATCTATATAGTTATAGCATATGGTTTCAGTCTAGTCAGTAACACATGACTTGTTCTGGGTGCCTTAACCTAGCATAATTTCTTACTTTAGATGAAGAAACTTTCTTTTTTGCTGCTTATATTTTTTCTCTGAGTTGTTCTTGCATCACTCTCATCTCTTCAAAGATTTTAGGATAAACACTGCTTTTTCATTTGAAAGTACTGATCCTTACACATTCTGGGGTTGTTTTGAAAGAAATCTTGAGATTCACACTGTGTGAACACGAACAGTGCCTAGGGCAAAATTTTCTGTGTAGATTGCTGGAGTTTTAATTTACTCACTTTTCTTTTTCCTGAGTACTTTACCATATATCTGTTTTGGGTTGTTTTTGTTTTGTTTTGTCTGGCATTGGAATCCCTCTGCATAAACCCAGCTATAAAGAATAGGAGTTAGTTTGCGTTTATCTTTCAATCAAAGAGTTAGCTGGAAAAAACACTTTAGTTTTCATATATGATCAAGATTTTCATTATAGTGCTTGTTATCTGTTTGCATTCAGAGCATGAAAAAAAAGCCATTCTACCACCCAATCCATCCAATAAATTGTATTGATGGTTATGTTTCTAAGTCATCTCTGTAGGGGTCATAGGATCACAGCATAAGGGAACTTTAAGAAAACAAGAGAGAATCTCAGTGTTTTACAGTGTTTTTGAGATGGCTAATCTCAAACCTTCTGAATCTGTACACAGAGGTTTCCAGTTGTTTATTAAATATCTGTGAAATCACTCATTGCTTTGAGGTTCTTTCAGATCAGTAATAACAATCTCAGACCCTAAGCATGAACATCAGGATCAAAATCCAGTAGTTTTTCATGTCATACTCTTCATTTTATGACTTTGAAAATAAAAACCTAGCAGCTTTCTCATCCTAGAAGTTATTATAACCAATTGGTCTGCACAAGTTTTGCTGATTATAAATCAGTACTTTGTTTTCTCAATTATACTTGAGAAGAAATAGTGTAGCCATGGTTTTGCCTCTGTAGTGCTAGCAAGAATAAAAAGGAGTAATGATCTGTTCTTGTCACTTAAGCCAGCAGAGGTCATTTTAAGTACCTTGAGAACTGCAGTTAAAGCAGTGAGCTATGGTGCATTTGTAACTGAGCTTCACAAGAAATACAAAATCGATTTCCTTTTCAAGGAAAATATGATATTTAAGTAGCTTTTATCAGGCATCCCTAAAAAATAATCCTTAGAATAGATAAGATTTTTAATAAGACTGTACCTTTCAGGAAATGTGTATTAATTCAGAATCATTTACTGTAGGAGTGCAAAAAAAAGTTAAATTAATAAATTCTGATGCCATATATTTTGCAAAAGCTCACCTTTAGCCATTTGCCATGGATAGCTGAGTTTGTTACACAACCACAAGACCTCATTTTTAAAAACCATTACTCAAATTAATACCATTCCATTGCTGCTCTGGCAGAGGAGTTGGACTAGATGATCTTTCGAGGTCCCTTCCAGCCCCTGACGTTCTCTGATTCTATGATACTCCAAGTTATTTTCCATTAAGTTTAATAAAATGCCCATTGTGTCATGTTGTACAGATCCATTTTGGCTCTATGTTCTGGCACTGAATGTAGTCTGGAATGTTCAATATAAAGAGCAGACCAAACACCTCTGAAACCTCTGAAGATTAGATTGTTCAGTAACACTGCAGATTCTGATGGGCAGATCTTTGCCTTATTTTCAGTCATCAGTAATTTCTCATCAGAGAATCTCCATGATGCAGTTTTGGGTGGTTCAAACCTGCCTATAGAAGGTGCTTTCCTAAAGCAGTACTTTCTATCCAGGGAGGAGAAATTTCAGTGTTTTGTAAAATAATCCTTTTAATTATTTGTAGAAGAATGAAAGACCATTTGAGTATTACAGAATAACACTGAAGGGTGTACACAGATAAAATTCAAGGCTCTATGAACAGTTATTCATTTGCAGCAAGTGTAGTGGTTTTGTGTGGTTTCTACTTTTTTTTTTTTTTTCCTTTCTTTCTTATTTTATTTGCTGTTCAATGTTTGCTTTCAATTATTACTCCCTCCAGGAGCCCAGCTTATCCATGCCAATAGCTTTGCTGAAACAAATTGAATAATCAGCGTTCAGGGAAAAAAAAATAGTTTGACCCAACCTTTTTTCTCTTCAGAGACTTCAGAAGAGTAAACTGGAGTTTAAAAAAGCAGCAAAATAAGGAGAAAATCTGCTCTGATCAACATTTGTAATCTATCTAGAGGAATAGATATATCTCTTGCCTGTAATAATGAACTATGTGTGTAATTGTCAAACAGTAATTGATTTGTGCTTTAAGGAGTGAAAGATGAAAGTTGCATACAAAAGAGGTGATATGCACAAATTCCAGAGGAAGCCCATGAAAGAGCCTTGAGTTGAATCTAGGTCTCCTAAATCCAAACTACAAATGAACTGAATGACAGCTATACTTAGTTTCTTTTCTTCAGTGCTCTTATTTTCTTCCTGGCTTTCCACATTAGCTGTCATGAATCATTCCTTTTCTGTGTTTAGTATATACAAATATATATATAATACAGGCAAACAAGTATCTCAACCATAACTGAGTCAAAAGAGCTTTTCTATTTACTACCAGCACATTTTGGTGTCATTAATAAAATGCAGAGAAGATATATTTCCATACTCAGTATTAAAATTTTCATTATGAATGGTTTTGTGTATATTTTATTTTATTCTATAAAAATATCTAAAATCTTTGAATTTATAGCATTTGGATGGATCTTATTTTCACTCTGGTTACTTCAGGCCTCAGCTTCTTTTAAGGCAAGGTGCAAATTAACACAAAATAAGAATGATAACTATAACTTGTATTGACACAGAGTGGTACATTTATAAAACCATGTTTGGGAAAATGTGGGTTATTGAGGTCACTGCATGCATGACATCATAAAGTGCTCATGGAATCAAGTTACACATAACTGGTATTTTTCACTATATTAAAGCTGAAGTATTACAACTCAGACAAATATATGTGATACTTTTGGCAATGGAAAGTGACTTTCTTTGCCAGCATTCATCAAATTTTAGTCACAACCTTTTATAAACCAGTGTCCTTGTATAGAGTACAAACAGTTTGTCTTTTTTTATTGGCAATATTTTCTCAATAAATTAATGTTATATAACATCCAAGGTGATGTGGAATTACTGGCTGTAGACTGCAACTCTGTTATTTGCTATAGCTTATTAAAGATTAATAGCAGAGGCATTTCCTCAGACCACAGTTCAGTGGTTAAATCATGCCAACAAAAATGTGTTTTTAAGCAAAGGTAACATACTACTTCACATATATTTTCCATTCAAAGCATGTTCTTGAGCAAAAGGTGAATTAATTATTCATGTGATCCTGATGTGAAACTTCATCTATTCTCTATCACAGAGATGAACTACTTCATGCTTTGTAATGCCATGTTCATTTAGTGTGAGATTTCCCTGCTTGCCTATTTGTTTTTCACTCTCTACCACAGAAATTCTCAAGTAAATTTCTAGCTCATGAACTTCTATGAAGTCCAAGATTATGACAGTTCAAATGCCTCCCAATAACATTTAATTCAGATTATGTACATATATATATAAAATATGGAAAGTTCTTGAGTTGACAGGTATTGATTCAGAGTCTGGATTACTTTTAAAGTGAAGTAATGTACAGGCAGCTGACTCATCACAGTTACTCAATAACAGTACTATATTGTTAGAACTCTGGTGCTTTCTAATTAAGTATCCACTAACGATCTGATCTAGCTATTGTATCCACAGGAACACAAGGCAACTTGGCTCAGCTCTTAAAGTTCTAATGAAAAGGATTATAAAATATTCATCTATTTCTCTGAATCACACCACTTTAGCAATTAGTACTTTCTCAGGTAGAGGTTTTCTTCCTTTCCCTTTCCCTTTCCCTTTCCCTTTCCCTTTCCCTTTCCCTTTCCCTTTCCCTTTCCCTTTCCCTTCTTTCCAAAGCCCCTTCTCACTCTTTTCTGTTTCACAGGGAATACTGCACACAGCTATCACAGGTATATCCGCCTAGCTTTAAGTACTTCACAATATGCAGATGTGTATCTTTGTATAGATTGATTATCATGGTCACAAGTAACATTTCATTCCTACCATTTGAGTGACTCTACTGATTCCAGGCTTCCTGCTTGCATCCTTGGAATGTGCAGTCTGAAGTTGCACTGGATTGCCAGTTGCAGATTCCCCCATTGCAGAAGAATGCTCCTATCCCCATTACACCTTGTCACCCGTCCTCTGACATGCCTGTTGTTCAGAAGAGCAGTTCTGAAGCTGTGGAAATGAGAGAGGAGACTTCTTTGGTTCACCTCATAAGATGTTTTCTAAATAACATATTATATGTATAAATGACTAAAGCTGTATAACTATTTTGCATAGAACTATATCAGATATTTCACAACTCAAACAAAAAGACCAGGTCTGGTCCACAGTGTTTTCTTTGGATGGACAAGTACTAAAATGGTGTGAGGAATGGAAAGAAAAGGAAGAGAAACATCTTAGTCTGAGAAAAGAATAAGACGCACAACCACTATTGGTGCTACATTCCCCTAAAGTCACTGTGGAAATAGCAGAGTGGAAATAAACCCCCTTTTTTAGGTTACAGCACCAATAAAGGTTGGGCAATATGGCTATACCTTCTCTGTATGATTATGCAGCTCAGGAAAGGAGAACATTTCTTCTGATTCCTTTGAAGACTGAGAAGGGGTTCAATCTAAGACAACTCTTAAAAGGTGGAGGACACCTTCAGACCAAATCAACGAGTTTTTCCAGTGTTTCCTGCTGTATCATGTCCTAGTCTCTGTGAGACCTGTTATGATTCCACTCTTCATATGTTCTTGGAGTGTAAACAAGTGTGAATGCTGCTCTGTATGAATCAGTTTCTGTCTATGTCAGTCAGCCCAACCACAACTGCAGTGTTTCTGAAGCAGAAAATGCAATACACCTTTCCATTATCTAGATTTTTTCATTCACAGAATACATTTTTAAAAACAAGCCAAATTCTCATGTTACAGAACCACAGGTTTGGTTTTGCACACTTCACCAGATTTTAAAGCCCATGAAAGGCTTTCTAATGGCAGTGAATACAACAATGCTAAACCAGTCTCATCCTCAAGTAAAACCCTGTGGTTCCATCCACAAATCAATACACAGGGAATAATGTTCTTCAGATCAGTTACTTAGATTTCTGCAGTAGTTAAAGCAATGTCAGGAAACAGATAATGTATATGGAACAATGTTTGCTTTAGAGTGTTTGATTTCCTTTCTGTAGCTTGAAACTACATATGCACAAGTTCCATCTGTGTTCCAGGGAACTGTGAAGAAGGAAAGATATTGACATTACTGTTAAATAAGTAAGTGCACAAACACACATATGCAGCATAACATTAGACAGGTCACTCACAGTCTGTTTGGTGGTTACAGATAGTGTGTTCCTGTGTGTTAGGAAGTTGATATAAAAGTGGAATTAATACTTGTGTCTGTTCTCATCTCAGGCTGTGGTAAGACTTGAAGCTGTCTATCAAAATAAATATATTTACTAATGAAATGAAGTCAGGGATAACTATTAAATGCATGGCAGCAAAATGGGCTGTAGAAAAAACCCTGTTCTCTCCTGGCCAGCCTCTTCAAGCTTCACTTAAAATGAGAAATGCTTGTTCACCTAAGTGAGTCTATATTAAAAGTCTACACAGGCAAGTTGTACAGGGTCTTGAAAGTAACAATCCTGGACAATTTAACTTAGTAGAATATTAAGGGTTTGCCAACAAAGGAATCTGGAGAAAGAAGTACAAGTCAGCAGGCAAGGAAGATAATGTTGGCTGCAGCTTTATAGATAGATTACCAAGCTGGTCTGAACAGCTGGCTAATACTCAGGCAGGAAGAATTGCTCCTACTAGGAGGATGAATCAGTTACACAGCAGAGATGGATTCCCTGCATTACACAGGCTTGTTTATTTGCAATAGGAGTATGAACCCTGTTACCCTTTTCCCAACTGCAACTGAAATAAGAGGACACACAATCTGAAAGGTAGAGAACTGATTACCCAAAAAGCTTTTCAGCTTTGAACACTGACAGTGTTACTTCTCCAGGTCTTTCCCAGCTTCCTGATACATATCTAAACCATATCTTTTTGACATCCAAACACCTAATGCCCACAATTGTGAACAGGCAAGTTTCCCACTCAATCAGGCTGACAGGTATATAGAGAAGCAGTATTTAGAGCATTAAAAGTGGCACAGATTACACCATGTCTACTGGGCAAAACTCAGCAGGCAGTACACTGAGAACTATGAGATGTGTGCTGACTACTCACTAAGAAATGATCTTTTAAACCCAGGATGCTTACCTGTCATTTACACAGAAGTGGTGACAGAACTCTTTATATTTGTCACATGACCACAAACAACCAGGTTAAAAATCAGGACACCTCGAACTGACTTACATTATCTATTCATAGGTGCAAAGCTGTGTTCAAAATAACTGCAATCTGATGTTTGCCTTGGATGATTATTCCATTGCTTCCAGCTACCTCTGAAACATAAAAGACTTAATTGTTCTTTTCCTTCAGCCTGAAACTGTTTGACAGACCCATTAGCTTCAACAAGCTCTGAGATTTTCTTTTAGAAACTGACTCACTTGCTCAGAGCAATGAGGAGTTCCAAAATCATAGAATCACAGAGTCCTTCAGGCTGGAAAAGATCACCAAGTCCAGCCATTAACCCTGCTTTACAAAGTTCACCCCTAAACCATGTCCCTCAAAATCACATCCAAACAGCCCTTAAACACATCCAGGGATGGTGACTCAACCCCCTCCCTGGGCAGCCTGTGCCAGTGTCTGAAATGTGTCTGGCTAAGACAAAAACCCAAGAGTTTGATAAGGTGAAAAAAAGAAGGTCCTGAAGTTTATTTTTTGCTGCAATGAGGTTTAGAATTCCCTGAAAAAAAACCCCAAATAAATGTAAAATAATTAAAACCTGTATTCTTTCCCTGCAATGAAGCTATCTGTTAAGCACCTATTTGAACAGAGGAATCAGGAGTTATCTCCCTACTCTTTCATCTCCCTCAGCAAAGTGGCAATTTGCCATTATCACTGAATTTGCATTCCTTTTTTTTCAAGTTCTGTTTTGTAGAAGTAGTTACATGCTTATTAGGGTACAAAAAAAGACAAGAAAGCTGATGATGGAAACATCCCTTGCTTGGGCTGCAGCTCTGCATTCATCTATTTTCTCAGAATGAGCAAATCTATAGGTTTATCCTGATGTTTCCCTATCAATTTGAGCAGACATCATGCCTTAGACTCAGATCTTCCATTTGAAAGCTTTAAAGTCCAATATAATCAACTCTAAAGATGTTTTCTTAAAAAAATTTTTTTTCTGCAGAAGAATGATATGAGAACTAGACAGAAAAAGCTGAACTGACAATAACACTCTCATCAAATAAAGATATTAAAAACTCAGGTAGAAACTCTTAGTTACTGGAAATAAAAATATTTTTATCATAATTCTTTGCATTTCATAATATATATATTAATAGATCAGATTAACCCTTATTTCTTTCCACTGAAAGATTATTTTTCACTGACTAAAAAGTGAGTTTGGGTGAAGTATCATGGCTATATAGCATGGATGTTATGTAAGGTAACAAGCACCTGAGATGTCTATGGCCCACTGAGCTGATCTTGAAAACATCAATGGCAGTGAAGATCATTTTGGCTGCCTGCAGGGAAAAGAAGTGGGAGACAAGCTTTCACATGGAGAAGAAGATTGTATGTGTGCAGGAAAAGAGATTATGGTTTAGAACAGTGTGTTGTACTTTATTAATAGTGATCAAAGAATGTTTTCAGATGGCAGGGACCTCCAAAAGTCACCCAGTCCTGCAGTGAGCAGGGACACCTTTAACTAGAGTGGGGTGCTCAGAGCCCCATCCAACGTGACATGGAATGTTTGCAGGGATGGAGCATCTCCCACCTCTCTGGTGAGCCTTGTGTCAGTGCTTCACCACCCCCACTGGAAAACATTCTGGTTTACATCTAATCTACACTCTTTCAGTTTAAAACCATTCCTCCTTGCTCTGGCTCATCAGGCCCTGCTAAAAATCTTGTCTCCATCTTTCTAATAGCCCCTGTAGAAGGCCACACTAAATTCTACTGAGAGCCTTCTATTCCTCAGGCTAAGCACCACCAACTCTCTCAGCCTTTCCTCACAGAGAGGTGATCCAGCTTTCTCCTCATTTTATGGTGCCCCTTTTGTGGACCTGCTCCAACAGGTCCATGTCTTCTGTGTGCTGAGGACTCCAGAGCTGGGTGCTGGACTGCAGGTGAGGTCTAACCAGAGTGGAGTGGAGAGGGTGTCCCCTCCTCTGTCCTGCTGGGCACATTCTCTGATGCAGTGAAGGATGGTTGGCCTGCTGGGCTACAAGCTAGCAGCACGTCCACCACAAAGCTAAGTGCTCTCTTAAAGACTCTTATGGGTTAAACTGTGTAAAAATACTATAAGCATCTTTTTTTAGGGATTCAAAAGAGTTTTCACAATTCAGTGAAAAGTGCCTTCCATGTATAACATTTAAAGCTTCACTCTTAGCATTAAAAAAACAGGCAGTTATCCAAATTCACTGAAGTAAGAACCATCAAAACATTTCAAAGTCACTCACTAAGGCAACCTGAGAAAATTGGCAAAGAGCTGTAAATAAAATTAACAAAGCAACCATTGTGTTTGAAAAGTGTTAACATTTATGCAGAAAACACAAGACAGTAAAGTAGTTCAGCAATTTAAATAATTGCTTGGAATTAACAGTAATAACTGCATATAACAACTACCAATTATCTCCATTCTGCAGTATCTGCAATATTAACAGATTAAAAATTACTACACAGCGATGCTGAAAACTTTAAAAAATCAATAGCTTCTGCAGGTTTCATTTCAAGATAAAGACATGTAAAAATGGAAGGAAGTGATGAAAATATAAAAATAATTTACTGGGAGGCTACACCATATTTAGCAGGCTCCTTTTTCCTCCATTAAATCAAAAAACACCAGTGATTTCTGTACAGATTCCTAAGGCCACTTGCATAGCAAAGTTTTCCTTACAATATATTGGTAGTGCTAATAAACAATAATAAAAAGAGATAGGTCCTATGACTGTCCACTCTTTTATAACTAGAGCTTTTTGGCCACAATTACCTCCCTATATTATTCATTTTAAGTGAATGCTTGAAGAACTGAAGGTCTCTGGTAAACATGGTTAGTAGCAAACTTTAATTTCTCATATACATGAGAAATTAGCTAGTAAAACCACACAGTCTGCCTCACTTCTCAGTGACAGTCATTTGCTCCCACCTCTGCTTTTCCACTTCCCTGCACTGCAACAAGTATTTCAGTGGCCGTGC
Organism: Corythornis vintsioides; assembly: GCA_025447755.1. NCBI lineage: Eukaryota > Metazoa > Chordata > Aves > Coraciiformes > Alcedinidae > Corythornis > Corythornis vintsioides. The sequence goes on along the minus strand of JAOEGS010005118.1, from coordinate 60,161 downwards.
AGCAAATGATCCAGGGAACAGATCTGGATGAAAACTACCCCAGCAAAAATGTAGTCACTGTTGTTTTGAACTCATCTTGCTGATGTGGTTTGCAACAACATAAACCACATCTCTGCCTTGGTGCTCATCTGAGGCCAGGAGCAGTAAGGTTTAAATAAAATATCAACAATTATCAATATGAAAAGTTTCTTTTCTGCTAGGCTTATCTGTACTTCAATATTTATTCATGGAAGTTATATGCTTTATATTATCATCTGTGGAGAGGATAATCTTCACACAAAAGAAAAGACAAAATTTGTCAAATAAAGGAACAGTTATCAATTATTTTTTCAGCTCTAATTTTACTTTACTCATTTAACTTTACTCCAAACATGAAAACATCTTCAATTTAAAACTGAATTGAACTTACAAGTAATAATTTATCTGATCTAAATAAATCATCTCAGGTGCTATGATGTAGAAATAAGATCTTTCAACAACAGTCATTAAAATATCAGAAGGATATCTGTGTTTTGAACTATGCTTTAATCCATTATGTAAATTCACATTCAGTGGCCACATTCTGCATACTCTCTAAGGGCCTCAGCAAAGAATTTAGACAGTTTTTTCTGTTGTGAAAAGGATTCTTAGCATAGCAGCTATCTGATTTAACCTAAAGGTTTTAAAATTAGATATGTATTTCTAAAGCAATTTACTCTTATATACACGGAAAATAAATATTCATTTCTTATAGATAAATTATCAGGTCCTAGAAGAGGATCCTAAGATAGGTGAGGGGACTTGTAATTGTTTCCATTCTTGTTCAGAAAGGGAGTGTAGAACAATATAAGTAAGACTTTGGTTTTAACTGTTAGTACAATATAAACATCTCATCAGGTGTCTCCATCAAATATCTCAAATAAGGAGTATCCATCATTCTCCAGAAAAGTTTTAACAGACATTTCCACTGACATGAGTCACTGAACCTGTAATAACACAGGCTATTTGTGTTAGACTAATATGCAGGTAGAATGAAGTGATTTTTGTAACACATCATCATTACTTTTACATCTTGAAATATAGATAACTGCTATGCATTCCATTTTTTTTTATATTATTAGTTAATTATGGTTAAAAACTCTGTGAAATATCTAAAAAGATAAAGCAACATCATTGTGTCAGAGATTTGCCTGCCAGAAACAACAGAATAAAATACCACCTTATTTTAATGGACAAGAGACAGAAAATGGACTGGCTGCTACTGCAGTGCAATAATTCACATGAAGCCTTAGAAAGTTTAATCTGCTGTAATAAGCTATTTGTTACAAGGTGACAAAAGCAGACACCAGGCTGCCATTTGAAGTCTTGTCAGGTAGCCCTCATTTTGAAACTTCTGTTTCCTAATGGAGATCATGCTGTGGAAAAAGCAGAATACTGACAGTGCCTGAGATACTCTTAAAATGAAGACTTTGCCTCTGGAAAGCCATGGAAAGACACAGTTGTTTACAGCAGAACCCCTAAAATATTTTTTGATGGCTCTGTTTTTTGTAGGAAAAAAAAATAATTTCCACATAAATTTACTGGAAGGGATGTTGAAGTAGTAATATAAATGCCACTTACAAGCAAAACATTTGAATTTCTATTAATTTTTAACAACAAGCACTACTTGCTGTGATGAATTACATTTTGTAATGGATATATAGAGATTCAGATGCAGAGCAAAGATAAATTCAAAGACAAACCAAGTTAACCTGCAATTTGGCTGAATTTGATCAAATTGTGAGCTCCTAATGAACAAAACAAGGCTGGGTGCAAATGTTTCAGGAAAGGAAACTCAATATAACCTTTGCATGGATGCTGCAAGCCAAATCCAATGAATTTTTAACAGCTCTGCCTGAGAGTTTGTTGTCCAATAATTCCTCTGGAAGATCATCTGCTTTGAAAGGTATTCACAACCCTTCAAAATGGTGTGTGTGGATTCAAACCAACAAGGCACCCCTGCCATCTGCTATGTAGTATATTATTTTTCTCCCCCTTTAGAAGACTGTTCAAGTGCCTCAGGAGAGTTTTTATATGAGATCAATAATATTGTTGAATTTCTGAGTCACCAAGAAATGTGCCTGAGTTACTCTCAGGGACAGACAGTAAGTATAACACTTATGGGAAGAAAGGGATTAATATAATAAAGTGAAACATAACATCTTGAAAAAGACACTGTCAAGGCTAATATGCCTGTATTTAGACTTACCAACTGTATTTTGATATATGAGAACACGTGTGTAAGCTGCACACACCTCAATCCCCAGCACACACATATGCACACCATATGATTTTTTTACTCCACACTTGAAATAGAGTGAAAATGCAGATGAGAATCATTTCAGGAAAATCACAGGTAGAACAGGTACAACTATTATGAGGAATTGTGCCTGCCATACCCACAGAGCCACTGCCATCCACAGAAATCCATCTTCCTCCACCCACAGACACCTAAGAAACTTCCTTAAAAATAGATGTAGCAGATTGTCACTCTGAAATGAGCAAAGTGACATCATTTGTGTGCATGGTTAGGAGCAAACCCCTCTTCACTCCCTTGATGCCCTGCTCTTCAATTAATAGCTACATACAAAACAGCTGTTTGAAAACAAGAATCAACAGAAGATTGTCAGAAAATGTGACTCCTGAAAACATCACTGATCAAATGGCTTTACCCACTCCAGGAGCTGGCCATGATGGTGAGCGATGTTAGGAACAAATACACTGAAGAAGAAAGTGATTCCATTTGTCCAGGGAAAAAAGGAGACTGGGGGAGTCCCACACTGTACATGGAAGTCAGGGAATGACAACAAATAGATGTGGAATAGGGATTGATGTGTCTGCTCTGCACTGCTTGAAGTGCAGTCTTCAGAGAACACAGCCTGGCTTCTGGGCAATTTATTGCCCTCATGTAGTCTCCAGGACACTCAAATGTCCTGGTAGCAGTAGTATGTTAGAAGTTCACTGATCAGCTGGCCTGACCCAGAACTCTGACTGTTCTTGCTACTCTTTGAAATGAAAAAAAAATACAACTGTTTAAAAAATTAAGGAATGCTACTCCACACATAGTACAAAGAGATTCTCTGGTTTAAGACCTATGCTCTAAAATGTTTGTCCTTAAAATAGTGTGTGTAGTGTCTGTGTAGCTTGAAACTCTAAATTCTGGGTACTCTGTGATCTGGCCCATGCTATGAGAGCTGAGTGCCAATCATTTTGTGTCACCAGCACAGTGTGCTGCAAACTCTTTAATGTGCCTCTCTACAGAAAGCCACAGGCAGGAGATTAGAATTCATTTGTCTGGTTTATTCCAGTCTAGCTCATGACAATCCTACAATCTGGTGCCAAATTAAGAAAACAATGAATTTTAAAATCAACTGTAAAGAGTAAGAAAAAAAAATTAAAACCAAAATAAAATGACACTTTTAAAAGACTTTCATCAACAGAAAAAAATGATTCAGCTCTGGTTGCTGTAAAACTAGGGAGACAGTAAACAATTTCCTAGCTTTTTCTGAGCTTTTTCTGAGTTTAAAACAAATATTCAGTTAACTTTTTCCTTTTGCCCCATAGACAGGCTATTGCAAGACAGGTAAAAAGAAGTCTTCAATGCAGTTGTCAGTTCTGCCTAATGATTTACTGGTTAAATCCAGTTTAATTCCAAATTAAATGAGCAACCAGAGTAAATCAAGCCCAATTTTCATGTCCTCTTCCTTACAGACATAATTACATGCCCCTTAAGAGCTCACACCATCCTTTCCCAAGAAGGAAAATATTGAGGTGAGTGGGAAAGTGGAATACTTCCTAACCAATCACAATATTTGAAAGAAGAAGATTAGTGGCTTGGAAGGAAGAAAGGAAAATTTACTGCAGGTGATTATGTAATTCCACCCATATCTAATCTGAGTGATTCATGTGCCTGCTGGGCCTTATAAGACAGTCTCTTCAGCCATATAATTTACTCTGAATGCACTTAGGGGTTTTGTTGGATTGGCTGCGTTTCCCCCTGGAAGAGTGCACCATCTTCAAACTAGCACAGGAGCAGATTTCATGTGAAAGTAATAAAATCGTCCTTTTCTTGGCAAATTAGAAGGCAAAGTAATTCTGCTCAGTAAGTAGTTCTGAAGTCCAAGGAGTGGGAAGAAGAGGTTTCTAAGTCTATGTAAACATGGCCACGAGGCTTTAGAATGTGCAGCAGGCTCAATAAGGGGAAATGAGCACAACTCTTTGACTTCCATGCTGATGATCTTCCCTATTTTCCTTTTTTAATTGATTTACTTTAGTTTGGTCTGCAGCACAAATCTGCACATCCCATATAGTTAGCTGTCATTCAGTACAGAGAACAGAGCATCAGTATTTGAGTAACAATGGCAAAACTGAACAAAACCCTGGGCTATAAAGAGGAATTTGCTAAGTGTGCATTCTGAAAGGGATGAAAAGTGGGGAGGATAGAAAACTGAGTCTTTCTTACCTAGCTTCACTTTATATTTTGTGCTGATGCACTCCAGTCATTCATTAGCATGACTCACTGGCTAGGCACAGCAGCTGGAGGCTCTTTTTGGGAATACATGGACAGGAAAGAGGAGTTGTAAAATGATAATGAAAAAAACTTTTAAAAAGAAGAAAAACCTATTAAACTAAATGTTAATTTGTAGCTCGAAATCATTGTGGAAAACAAGAAAAAGTGCCTTAAGATGGCTTTATTTAATGGTTTTTGTCTGGCTGGCAGGTATTTTAATCCATTTGTAAACCTGTACTGTGGCTTGTGTGTGCTCATACGTGTGCACACAACAGAAAACATTTCTAAGTGGTGTATTTGAGAATAAGGAAAAATAGTAAAACAAAGAAAAGTAAATCTTTTTGATCTCATTTTAATCTGAATGAAAAAAAATCAGGATAAAGACACTATGAAGGAAATGTGTAGCACAGTCAAAATAAACACTCTCCAAACAGACTCCCCCAAGAACCCAAACTCCATCAACAAAAAACACTGTCAAGATTTACTAGCAAATTTAGGAGCCTGGGTCCTATTTTCCAAAGATGACATCAATGGTGAGGAGAAGATGCAATGGAAATTAAGGCTTAGAAATCCCATTACACTAACTTTCTGCCCACTGGAGACACAAAGTGAGTGTGTTAAGGAAAGCCACAAAGAAGAGATGATCCAGACTCACATGCCACATGATTATTTGTCCATTTAGAGTGGCATCATTACACAGCTGAGCCCAGTTTCTTCAAGTATTTCTAGAAAGGTAAATTAGATTCCTAAGTCACCTTAGGGCTTCTAAAGATTTTACTTCTCCAGGACCTGTGAAAATGTTTCCTTTTTTCACCTTTCTTACATGATATGATTACAGTGTCACATCAGCTACCAGCTGTTTCCCAGGATGCAAAGATCCTGCATAACAAAAACCTGAAATCACATTAAAGGCTTTTACACAAACCACAGAATTGCTGACTACTGCATTATTAAGATGAATGTTCTTGGGGTTTAGATATCTCCCTAAGTGTGAGACTGCATAAAAAAAAACACCAGTGCATCTTTCAGGATTTATGGTTTGTCTGTAAGTTATGATGATTCACTTCACATTAGAACATCTCTTAGAAAGCTTTCCTTTTCTTTCCATCATTTTTTCCCTGTCTTTAATATCCACTCAGTACAGAAAAATATGGTGAAAATGCATATACTTATGATAATATTAGTCTAGAATGAAGTTCCAACAGGAGTAACAGAACCCAGAAAACAGACTAGCTTTTAAAAGGGAGCCTGAGCTGCACTCAGCCTTTGTGGAAGGGGTTACAGGAGCTGGCAAACCCCAAAGTAGCAGAGGTCCTTCTGAAGACACTCCACTCCTCCCTGCATTCCTGTTTCCCTGCTAGCAGGGGGCTGTGCTGGAGATCCCATGGCTCTTGGCCCAAGGTCTTTTCCACCCTGTGGCATGGTGACTGAGATTTAAAACTGTAAAGCATCGGTAGTAAAAGTAAATAAATAAAAGATGTTTCTTTTACAAGAGAGAACGGAAACTGATGTTCCCAGACACCTGCAGAAACTGTTCTAGAAGTAACTTTGCCATCACTTCCAATCTTTGTTACCAGGCTTTATTGTCTCTTCTGCTCCTACACAGTCAAACATTTCTCTCAGCTTTAATGTCTTCTCAAAACATTTTTGTGCTTGCACTTCTTTCAATATGATTTTTCTTACTGTGCACTCATCCAGGAAAAAGAAATGTTATCATTAAGTAGATATTTTCACAGTGTATATTCCTTTAAAACATATGTTCAACATCTTATTTAATTACACTGCCTGAGTTTGTTGCTATGTAACTGTTTACTGCACGATCATGATGCTGTAAATGTGCTGTGCCATCTGCAAAGTGTTTCTTAGAATAATTATTGGTCAATTATTGTTTTCAAGAGAAGAAACAATCTTTTTTAATAAGCCATACAACAAAAATATCTACTTAAGTGCTTCTGCTCACTTCCTACCTAATCAATTCATTATCAGTAGACCTGATACAGAACATTCAGACCAGCAAGATCTTTTCATCCAGGCCTTGGGTATGAAATGGCCACTGAATGGTAAATTTATTAATTATTAATGGTAAATTATGGTTAATGGTAAATTTATTATAATTATTTCTTTATTAAACAGTTAATGACATCTTACTCCACATGGTCTAAAATAAGCAGTGAATGTTAAAAATAGTTACTATGAAATTTCAGGAATTAAAATAACGTAATTATAAAAAACAAGGAGTTGTTCCTATCCATAATGTTCTTCTTAAAAAAAAACAATCTACAGACAGCTTAACCTCAGAAACAAGTAGAGTGTTTCACTGATTAAGAAAAGTTAGCTTTTCAAATTCCTCATTCATAAATATCACAGTTTTAAATGAGTTGTATCACTGGATCATCATGAGTGCATCAGTGTCAGATTAGAATGAATTTGGGAAATTAGATAAACTGTTTTCTTGAGAAAGTTTTGGGGTTTTTTTTGTATGGGAAATTCCTCCAACAATGTAAAGCTGGCAGAGTAGCTTTACAACACACAATTTCCAGTGCCCTTAGTGAATAAAAAGCCCCAAGAGACAAAAAAAGGGTATTTCCTTAATACTACATCCTCAGGAGCTGTCAAATGATTACCTTAAGCATTAGGACAGGCACACATAATACAAACCAGGCTTGAAATTCCTCTAAATGCTGCTTCAGACCATCGTTCCCTACGGGGCTAAGATCAGTAAAATGCCAACATGGCCACAGCAGAGCTGCTCTCAGCGAGCACACTCCAACTCAGCCGAAGGCCTGGGACAAGATCCGCAAGGCGCCAGTGAAATCGCTGGGAGCTCAGCACTGAAATACCTGGGTGCTTTTCTTCATAGTCGCCCGAAACAGCAGCAGCAGCAGTCACGGCACAACGGCCCCCTTGCCAGGCCACGGCCGAACCAGATGCTTCTAGAGGCTGCGGGAAAGGAGCGGCGGGAACCGGTTCCCCCACGTGACCAAGGGCGGGCGGGTCACGTGGCCGGGGCGGTGCCGGGTTTTAAACCGCGGGTTTTAAACCGCGCGGGCGCCTGCAGGAGCAGCGGCTGCTTTCCCGGGAAACTGCGCAGGCAGCGCACGGGGAGAGAGCTCCAGGTGAGTGCTGCCTCATCTACTTGGATACGGACACTACGGTGCCTGGCTCCAGGGCACTGGAAGGTCAATGGGATCTTGGCTTGTATCAGGAACGGTGTGGCCGGCAGCAGTAGGGATGTGATTCTCTCCCTGTATCTGGCACTGGGGAGGCCTCACCTGGAGCACTGGGGGCAGTTCTGGGCCCCTCACTTCCAGAAGGATATAGAGGCCCAGAGGAGGGTGACAGGAATGGGGAAGGGACTGGAGGGAAAGTGTTATAAGAAGAGACTGAGGGAGCTGAGGCTGTTCATCCTGAGGAAGAGGAGACTCAAGGGAGACCTCATCATTCTCTGCAGCTACCTGAAAGAAGGTTGTAGGCAGGTGGGGGGCGAGCTCTTCTCCCAGGCAACCAGTGACAGAACGAGAGGATGTGGCCTGAAGCTGTGCCAGGAGAAGTTTAGGTTGGATACTAGGAAGCAGTTCCTTAGGGAAAGGGTCATTAGACACTGGAATGGGCTGCCCAGGGAGCTGGTGGAGTTGCCATCCCTAGTGGGGTAAGGAAAGATTGGATGTGGCACTGAGTGACATGTCTACCTGAGTGTCCTGCTGTTAGGCTGGACTTGATGATCTCGGAGGTCTATTCCAGCCTCAATGATTCTGAAGTTTGTAATATTTCATCCCTCATGTTTTACTCTGTGGTGTTTCTAACACTCCCTTTATATTACAGAGTGAATTCTGCTCTTGAGGTAAATTTATAATTAGTTGGTGAACTTAGGAACTGTTGCATTTTCATGGCCAGTAGCAGAATTTTTCTTATCTCCCTGCCATGCCTTTCTTCTTCCTTTTGTATTCAAGAATGATAGGTCTTCCTTGTGATCTTTACTGTGTGTCAAATACAGTCATGGAATACATAACCTTTTTCAGGTTTTGGCTATTATGACTAATGTCATCATTCCTGAGAATTAGAATGCTGACAAATTAACAGAGTTCTGCTTTGAATCTCCTTGATGTCTGCCTCTGAAATCTACATGCAGACATGCGAGTGGTTTTGCTGCTTCAAGCTAAGACCAGATCTAATTAACTCCACACTGGAAAAGTATAAGAAATACTCTCTGATGAAGGGAAGTATAAGCTAGGAAAGAAAAAAAATCAGACGTGAAGAGCTTTCAGAACATCTTACTTTGGGGGAAGAAAATGCATAGGTAAAGAATTCAATTTTTGTAATTGTTCAGTGGTATTTCCATTATCTAAGTCAGGAAAAAAACGGTTGGATAGCATGCAGCATATCTTGGAATAGCATAGGGACCTGACTGCTTATACTTTTATGGAGGAATAAGGCAAAAAATATGGACTCATATGATAAGAAGTTTAAATTAATTTCTCCACAATTTACAAATATATAAAATATTTATCATTTAATGGACATTCACTATAATAGATTTAAGGCAAAATATTTAAGCATTAAACTGAGCTCTCTTTGTACCACCTTATCCTGTTCCTTGCTCTGCTCCAGTGATTACAACATCAGGCAAAATAAAACAGATTCACATGGGGTATCTAAAATATAAATTACTGATGGTTACTGACAAGGGACCAATTACTCACTTTCATTTCTTCCTTAGCTATTGTGTGGAGGAGCAGCATTGTTTCTTTGTTGCAATATGAATATGTCATAAAAGTGACTATAAAGTCCACAGTGAATTAACAGTTACTACCAAATATAAATTAATGTACAGTACAGACATTGATTTATAACTTGTGCTCATGCACTGCAGCTGCCAGTAGTCTCACTGTATTTTTTCAGGACATTTTTAATATTATATAGAAATTTTAATATTTTTTTAGTGTATATTTTTTGTTTATTTGAAGATAAACCACTTTTTATTCTCTGGTTCATTCTCATTTTTTCTTGTCACAAAGTCTGAAAGCTTCTCAGTATTCTTTCACATAAGGGGGATCAACTGTGGCTAAATATCAAACAATGCTGCTACAAGTTTAACACAGTGATCTTCATAGTCATTTGAGAAGAAAGTGTTTGATCTAAAGGAAGTTTAAATGAACTAAATACACTTCATTTGTTTACAACTCATAATCTGGAATAAAGCTGAAAAGTGGAACATCTTAAAGAGTCTTCTCAAAAGTTCTTTTTGTTTTCAATGTGTAACTGAAGGGGGATGGTTGGTACCTAAAATGGATGGTGATACTGAACTACAGAATTAAGGAATACAACTCTGAGGATTCTTTTTGAGCTATGATACGTTTCTTTAGATACAGGATATGCCACAAGTACTTTAGAATAAAATGTTTAGTAAACTAGTGTTGATAAAAATGTTTTTATAGCTTTGGTTCATAATGAAATAAAGCAGTTTACCATTGTTCCCTTCTATTCCTTCCTGTTTTGCAGAGGGGCAGCAGCTGAGGACAGCCAGAAGCCTTTCTTGGCCATGCTGAAGGCCATATGTTAAGCTACACAGACCCTTTCCAGCTTTTAGCTTTTGGATCTTTGGCATATCCCCAGAGAAAGAAACCCTGTAACAGCTTTGGAGCTGCCTGCAGAACTGCCCTATTATTTCTCTGATGTAGCTGGGTGCACTGGTTTCTTGTTTCTCTGAAAACTAGCTCCTTTTCATTTGATCTCCATGAAAATTCCTTTGCATGTCTCAAACAAAAGGAAAGAGTTTTTGTTTACTTGGTGTAAACTTACAAGAGAGGGAAGATAAATGAGAAGAATGGCTGCACTATTTCATTTAAAGATTTTCATTGCATAGAATGAGTTTTTTCTTTCTCCTTGTTTGTAAGAACTTTAGCTGCTGCTTAGACTGCAGGTTTAAAACTTCAGATTTGTGATAATTTTCATTTTCAATGACTGTAGAGGGCATTACTGCAAGTGACAGAAGCAAACTAATAGAAACTGAGGGAGTATTTAGGGAAAAGGATCTGTGGAGAATGATCACACATACATTATTAATACATGAACTATAGAAAAAGCACCAGAAGAAATCCCTACTATACATATATTTACTTTTTTCAGTGTTTGGTTTCCCGTTTCAACTATTGCAATCAATATACCATATTTTTGTCAAGGTTGTATAGGTAGATAATGCAATAATTGCACCAGAAAGATCATTTCATCTTCAGATGGTATCAGCACATACTATAGAATTTTGCTTTAAGTACATAATTTTTTGATCATCCTAAACCTTCCTGAATCATTCCTCTTCAAAAATATATTTGCTTGATCTGCAATAATCAATCTTCATTTTACATAGAAATGTTTTCATGCTCAAAAGTGAAGTGGTTTTGAATTAAAATATTAAATTTTAAACACCAAAACTAATTTCAAACTGTATATTCTGCAACAAAAATGGACTGAAATTTTCCTTTCTCAAGAATTTTGAAGCACTGACAAATTTCTCCCAAATAATTTGTGATTTCCTTGTTAATGATCTCAGAATATTAGAAAAATGGTATTGTGTAATTACCTGACAGATCAGTCTAGAAACTATATTTTTAAAGAGGGAGAGATTGTCAGGGTAATTAACTCATGAAAATACACTACCTTTATAAATGTCACCTGAGCTGTGCTAAGCATACACTTCTAAATCTTTGAAGATGAGATGGAAAAAAAAGATTCAACTGGCAGTGGAAAGTTTTCTCAAAGGTATTCAGGGAGGATGTTTACAACACATAAAAAAACCCAACCAACAAAGCCTGAAAACCTTTCCTTTGAATGTCTTCTTATCTGATCTTAGACTTCCATATGTAACTCTAACCAGTCCCACATTCAGTTTTTGGTCAAGAGAAATAAACACTTTCAAGGACATCTATTCTGTTTTTCTTTTCACTAAATGTAAAGGGGGTCTAGACAACATGCATGTAGATGTCTTGGATATCTACAGTGTGCTGCATCAAGTATCTGTAGCCTAGATTTATCTGTGTAAATCCTGTGTCTCTAAAGTGCCAGCAGAAAAAGCTCTTTGCATACTTTTTTTTTTTAACAAATCAACAAAATTACTGAGCATTGAGCAATCTGGAGTTTAAGGGTTGGTTTTTCTTACCAGAATTTTATTTGCTTGGTGTTAAGAAGATGATTTCAGCAATGAAGAAAATGCTAGTGCCACTGAGATTCAGAGAATAATGACATATGTTACAGTGCTCAAAATGTAGAATCAGTGAAACCATTCTCATTTGAAAACACTGATGTTCAATCACAGAGATGCTGATAATCAACCTAAGTACCATCAAGGCTCCACTAGAGTCTGCTAACTCCTGGCATTTACCATGTTTCAAAGAGAAGCTCTACTGCTTTTTATCTTCATTACATTAAAAAACAAAAAGCATTCAAAAAAACCCAACTTCCTATTGTTTTGTAGTGAAGTTAAGTCACTCCAAGAATATAAAACCTGGATCAGCTAATCAGACTTTACAGAAGAAGAAAATTGAATGCTGCTCAGTGCCACACTGTGCCAGCATTTACTCTATGGTGCTCTGAGTCCCAGAGAGATATTTCACTGTTGGAAAGGAATTGGTCAACAATTTAGATGAGTAGAGATCTGAAAATTCATCATCTGTAGCTCATGCTGTGTTCCATGCATATGCAATGGGAAGGACAGTTCTTTCAGATTTGCATGCTGTACTACAGAGACTCACACAGTAATGATATTACTCATCTTGTGTATGGGAAAAAGACAACAAAAATCCTTCCAGTAGAGCTGTTGGCACTCTGTTGCTCTGATCTTTTCAAAATGCACTGGAAATTTGTGGAGAAAACATCCAAGTGGTGTTGTAAATATAAACATATAAATAGTATAAAGAATATAGAATATATGTCAAAGAACAGTGAGCTTCTGTTTGAAAGAGATCCCTTCCAGTGGGTACCAGTGATGTAGTGATGCTTGGATTGAAAGCAGATAATAGAGGAACTGACAAAAACATGCAGAATGTGTAACACCATGGAGTTTGTGTCCCAGCAGGCTTGCTGACTCCCACAAAATCAAATGCAGTACTCAGGCAGACAGTGAACCATATCTTTGTGTTTTGTTCTCTCCAGCTTCTCCAAAATATGCACAAAAAAGAAGTTGAGGGGAAAAAACCCAACCAGCCAACCAACCAAATAACAACAATAACAAAAGAAACTTAATCTGACATCCCAGATAACCAGTGAATAAAAATATTTTATGATAGTCCATGTTTGCAGCTTCATAAGCAGAAATAGATCAGTGGAAATAAATCTTTGTAAAGATTTAAAAAAAAGATTTTTTTTTTTTTTGTCAGTATTCCTCTTTTTCTGTTTCAGAATATTTACTGGAGTTTATTCCTCTCAAGGTAATTCAAAATCTGCTTTGGTGCTTTGAGTACATAATTAATTTTGTCACAGGATCATTTCCCTATATGTGATCACTTTGTTTAATGAAACTTCTATTAAACCTGATATGCCTGAAATCACGCAAACAGATCCTTATTGCATTTAGCAGTTTAATTGAAGTTCACACCTTCACACCCTCACTGCATGGATGAAATGTCACAACTTTGATAAGAATGTGGAAAAACCCTTCAAAAACCAAAGCAGGTGATAGGATGGCAATTCAATGAAAGGGTGGGAAAAAAACCAACCACAACATGACAAATCCAATCAGTTTGCTCTCCATGCTCAGCAAAGTTTTTCCTTTTGCATAACATGGATTTCAGCAATTTATGTGTTATTTTACATTTGCTGCTTAGTTCTTCTAAGGCTTTGATTACTGATCATCATTTTTCATATGCAAGTAGAAAACTACTCACAGCTTCTAGGACTTTGCAAAAAAAGAGTAGTTAATAATTCCCTCTTTTGACAGCAGTTTTGGACACTGTAACTATCTGCAAATGATTGCATTATCTGTTGTTCAAACTGGCATACTGTGGGAGGAGAAAGAGTCAGTGAAATAACTCACAGACCAGTGTTCTCTGAAACTGAGAATCAAGGCTCTGGAATAAATAAAAGTACCAAAAAGGTATCTGAAGCAACCTGATTTTGTTGGTTTATAGTTTAGAAATTGTACTAAATTATTTGTATAGGCAGCAGATAAATAATGGTTTGTCTTACTGCAAAATAGCATTTTGAGTGAATTAATGAGGTAGAAAAAGTTATTAAAATATATAAAAAAAATCAAAATGAAAGAGTATTTCAGAGATTTACAATAGCAAGCTGATTATAACTGAAAGCTGTTTCAGTACATGTAATTTGTCTTCACAATAGATATAAAAGATGGAAAATTCTGACCATAGTGTACTAATGTAACAGGAACAGTCATGTTTAATAAATTTGACTTAAAAGCTGGGCTTGTAAAGTCATGGGAGTACAGAGGGAACTTTCACTACTTCTCACTTTTGCATTTGCTCCAGTCTAGTGTTGATTTTTTTGTTCTTGTGAAAGACTGATCCAGAAAGATTGCTCTAGATATTCCAGCTAGAAAACTGGTTTTATCATTGCCAGTCATATGCCACACAAGCAAATCCAGTTGTCTACAGTTACCTTTCCAAGCCATTAACAGGAAATACAATTTGCTGTCATTTACAAAAAGCCTTAGGCCAGTCAGTTTCTGACAAGAATAAATTTATTTATTCTGTCAATGGGAGCTTTTGCTAAGAAACTAGCTAGGAATAAATTTAAGAGTGAAATAGTACATACTGGAATAACAAAGGAGAAATAATGTAGGGTTTCTTGTCACTCAGAAGCAGAATCTACCACCTAAGAACAGAGACTCACTGAGGTACTGGACAAATAAAGTCAAACAGAAGATCTGTCCTTGTCAGCTTAGTTGTCAGAAGTGAGTAAAATATAAAATGCCCTGCAGATGAAAGACACAAAAGGCAACACAAAAAGGGAATAAAAAACCCAGGGAGTCTTGTGTGTATGAAATGGTGGAAAGGAGGCTTGGGGCCTGTATGATTTGCAGAGTATTTTGTAATAGAAGATATAAACCCTGTCCTCTGACAACTGAAGAACAATGACTACTTGATCTTTATCCTGTGCTCACAAGTTTTTCTCTTCAGAGATTGACAGAATGATTTTAGGTAAAATTCCTGATTTTCTGAGGCGTCTTGTGAGAATGAACCCAGTTGAGTTTGGGGGTCAGATGGTTTTGGAAATATAATGGACATCTAGATCATAAAAGTATGTGTCTGATCTTAACTTATGACTATTTTAGATGAGATTTGTCTGCTTTCTTTTAACTGCCATCTATTATTTATCTATAATCATTATTATCTACTTGCTGTCTTAGGTGATTTACTTGTTTGCTATTACAAAGTTCAAAGGCAAAAAGAAACACAGAATTTAATTATGTTTTTTACCTATGTCATTCAGAATAAATAAACAACTATATATAAACTGTGCATTCACTTTCATGTAGCAATAATCTGAACTGAGAACTTCATGAACCTGTGGATCTGTTTTAATTTCCTCTTGAGATTTAAATAGACTGTTCAGATGGAGGGACATGTAGAAATGGAATGTAGTATTTGTTATACACAATGAGTTGAATTTTTCCTGTAGTTCTTCTTGTTTTAGAATAACAGTCACAATTGTTACTGCAAGGGGGATTGAATGTGCCACGTTATTAAAGAAAAGTTACATTTAATTAAATATCAGAGCTTCAGCTTCCCTTGTCTGCTTATTCAGGGCTTAGATATGATGCTGAATTTTGTTTGTTTCTCATAGTATAAATTGAGAATTAGCCCAAAAGGTGTTTAACATTTATCTTAAAGCTCTTTATGCAAAAATCACATCCTGGCTTTTAACAAGCATGCTGGATTGCTGCTGCCTGGTGTCTTGTGTAATAGACCAAACATCACTCCTAAATCAGTGTTTATCATGAGTAAGACAAGAAAATATTCACCTTTTTTCTTGACCAGGAAATAAACATGCCAGTTGCAATATACAAAGCCCAGTGCTACAGAATAACTTAAATAGCTCTGCTCATTCACTGCTCTTTGTGCCTTTGCTGCCTTTCCCAGGCCATGTTCATACACAGCAGGGGGCTCAGAAAGATCTGCAGCCTGGAAAAACTTCTTTTTAAGATATTTTCTGGACTCACTAGTTGCATTTGATTATAAAGACCTCAAAATGATCATTAGAAAGTTGCTATACCTAAACCTGCTTTGAAACTTGCCCTGTGACTGTGTCAGGATGGGTATTAGCAAGACTCTTGCATTTCTGAGGCACCTCCTACATTTGTAAACTTGTTAAGCTCATGATCTGACCTCATGAAGATTTTGTCTAACAGTAAATAATGATGATAAATGTAGTTACATTTGCTGCAGTGTTTTCTTCTCCTTGTTTTCATCCCTTCTTCCTATTGCCCAATTTCCAGGCAGGTTGTGCTGGCAGTGTGTAATCACAATTTAGTCTCTCATTTGCAAATGCTGCTATTAACCAACACTCCTTGATTATGTATGATCTTCTTCTGTTTGCTTTTCACTGTACCCTGAGACAGTTCTTAGCCCTCACGTGGACCAGCTTCATTTAATATATGATCACTAGTGAATCTGAAAATGCAGGCCTGTATCTCCCTCTGAGCTTGGACAGAAACTTTTATTTTGTTTTATCTATGTTTTACTGAAATAAGAAGTAAAACCCAGAAATCTCAGGAAGGTCTCAAGTCAGAAGAAGTTTTCCTACCTCCATCAAATTCCTGGTGTTTGCTCTGCCTTACATTCCTGACTATGGGCATAAAATTTCCCTCTCCAATAAATTACATTTTTTCATAGAGAGAGCTCCACATCCATATTATGGATGCACCAAAATTGCTGGTACTGGTTTTCCACTTAGTGCTGTATGTGCAGGACTGACAATTTCCACTCAGTGCAATGCTGGACTTGGTGATTACTGTTCATCCATTGCCTGAAAGTCCTTGCCCTCAAGCATTAGCATAACTAAAATCAGATCTGATTTTATTATAGTGTCCTCAAATTTCAGCCAGAAAAAAGTAACCTGTGGCTCCACTTTAAATGAAATTGTGAGTTCATTATCTCATTTTATTAGTTAAAACACATATTTCCAGATTTCTGGAAATTTACTGAAATCAGAACTAAAAACCAGAAATCTCAGGCATTTCTGCCTATGGTATATCCATCCATAAAATAAATTTACTTTCTTATGTATAAAAATATCTTAATCCATTTAGATAGAAATTTTACCATCACTCTGGACACTGTCCGAAATAACTTTACCCAGCATACATAACTACAACAAACTAAAAGGGATTTCAAAATGACAATTAGTCTAAATCTCCAATAGGCTTCTTGACTAGAAGATAAGTTAAAGAACAATGTTATAATTACAACTACTTCCCTTTAGAAAAATGGAATTGATATAAAAATTAACAAAATACTGATTTCTGGAAGATTAAATGAGAAATGATAAAAGGACACCAAATCAGTTTACTGAATACATTAAAAATACTAATCAATGATTATTTTTCAAATACAATAGAAACAGAAGGACTGCCAGAAAATCTGTAAGGTCAATAGATGAGAAAGTTGTAATAAGAATGTTCAAGAAAGATAAAAGAGATCTAAAAATCATTATTTGCATTGATGTTCACTACAATGGAGCTACTGGTGGTTCTTCCCATGAATTTTCTTTAAATAAGGTAAAATCAATAGATTATTGCAGACTAACATATCATATATTTTAGAACAAAATGGTAAGATGAATAGTAAGAAATTGTAATTATTCATTCACCGCCTAGAAAGAACTAAAAAATAAAACTGTCAAATTACTAATACCATAACCTATCACCTAATCAAACATCTGTACAATGAAATACAATTTTTTTTACAGGACTCATTGGAATCTGGAAACCTGCAGACTGATAAGCTTGCCTTCTGTACCAGGGAAATTAGTACAAAGTATAATTAAAAAATTTAAAAAGCTGAAGCATGGATGAATATGATACGAAGCGGAATTAAGGAAGAGCCAAAATGGGTTTTATAGAAGGAACTTTCCCCCAGAATTCCAAGATTTCTTTGCAGGACACAATGATGATATAAACAAAAATGATCCCATTATTGTGGAGTCGTATGTGTCTAGTTTAGTGTAAGATGAAAAGCACCTTAGACTGTAGGATTTATTCTTCACTGACTATAACTGAAGATCTCACATGTGTCTAATGTAGGTCTGTGGATTTCTCTCTCTTATTCTATTTTAATTTAATGATAATCATACTATAAATGGCTGGGAAGTAAGACTTGGGTAATTGCCATAGGTATATTTGAAAATGTAACATTAAAATATCTAAAATAGTATTTGTCAGTTGACAGACAGGACTAAATCCCACCAACCACGTCTATGAGATTTGTGATATATCTTTTTTTTGGTATAAAAAAAAGATGAGCACATTGTTGTTAGTGAAGCTGTGAGTAACAGTGACACAAAAACATCCAGATATCTAAAGATAAAGGTTGACTATAAAGACTTGATAGAAGAATTTAATTCAGATTGACCTCACAATATTGCATGAGTGGGAAATAAAACTGCAGTTGAAATGCAAATAATGGACATCAGAAAAACAAACCAAAGTGAGACACAAAGCAAATATACCACTTTGGGGTGTACTCTAAATAAAACTAGTCTGGTTCAGATGGTTTTTCTTTGGCTAATGACAAACTGATCAATGTTCATCAGAAATCTTCAGATAAGATCAGGAATTACTAACAATAAGCTAGAACATAAAGCAGAAAGCTTGATACTTTATAAGTTTCTAGACTATCTGCATCTTAAATGCTATGACAGTTCTGCTTCCAACATCTGAAGAGATAAAGGCATGAAAAACCTGATTAAAATCTTATCACTACTGTGGATTAATGTATTCACTGGAAAAATGGATTCTTTGATAAAGGGATGAATCATGAACAAAAGGTAACAGCAGAGAAATCACAATTAACAAGGAGAAGGTGAATATACACTGATTATTCGTAGATTCTCACAGTGATTAAGAGGTCATCAAGTGAAACTTTCTGATGCAGACTCACAGGACAGTAAGTGACCTGTGGAACTCCTTTCCTGGGGATAATGCTGAATGCCAAAAGCACAAAGGGACCTGGGAAGGCAGTATGTATATTAGTAACAGCATTCCACCAAAGGTTACACACAGAGTTAAAACAACACTTGGTCTCTGAATCATGGGTTGCTGGGAGCTAGAAAGCTGCTCCTGTTCTTACCTGCTTTGCTTTCTGGCTAGATGTGTGATGCTGATCACTACCAGGGACAGGGCATGTGACTGGATCTGTCCCTGCCATGCTTCCTACCCCTTACTTACTCTGTTACTTGGAAGAGCAAGGTAGTCGAGCAGACCTCAATTTAAAATGCTTTGAAGAAATTATGAAGGCATAAATTCCATGATCTGAATTGAAAGAATCTTTAGTGCTACCTAGAGATGATTCCTCCAGAATGAAGTTAATTAGTTTTACTTTCTGTTGGCTGTTTGGTGGTGTTAGGGTTTTTGTTTTGGTTTTTTTTTTTTTGTATTTTCAAAATTTGTCTCTAGCTTTAAGCTACACCCTGACAAGCTGTCTTGGCTGGTGTTGAGCTGAAAGAAAAGATTACTGTCCTCCACACATTTACAGCTGTTCAACCATGCCTTGCTGACAGAGATTACTATTCTGGGACATATGCCAAAATGAAGAGGTTTTTTCCTAATTTTAATCCATTAGAATTATCTGTGTCAGGAAACCCTAATATCACAATCAGTTTAAATCAGCTTGAAACAATTTGGCACAACTAAATACACTGCCACAGTCATTTTTGTCTCCTTTCAAGCTGCAGGAGAACTTCCTTATTCCAGACCATTTTGAGGAAAGGAGGGATGGAGGATAAAAATAATGTAGTGACCCAAAATACATATGGTTAAATTACTGTGGGAATTCATCACTAATACATCTTCATCTGAGGACCTGTTTCACTGCTCTGAGGTCTTGGAGATTCTGTGAAACGTCCATGAAATGTAGTTGCCATGGAGACCAACAAACAATTAAAAACACGTTTTAAGATGCCATCTATAGTGTGGGGATGCAAAGAGTTTTCAGTAGCACCTTCTTTACCAGTGTAAGTCAGTAAAGTATCTGTGAAGCCCTTACTAAAAGGACATTTTGAAACCGAGATGATTTTCTTCTCTGGGTTATATGACATTCTTTTCAATTTACCTTTATCATCTACTTAGAACACAGGATCTTTAAGCACCACAAGATTTTCTTCTTATCTCTTAGGCACCTCCATGGTACAAATTACAGTGAGAACACAACTACTGTTATACTTAAGCCAAGTAAGATGATCTTAAACTGGGCCTCTGAATGAATGAGTTTTACTGACACCACAAAATGCAGGTCCCCAGAAGCTATTAATTCAGCAAGTGCATTGTTAGCAGATGAGGACCCTCCAAGCCTTTATCCATGGTAATGTTTCAAGGCCATCTGTGTTGAGGCTCATGTTAATCAGACTGTGTGAAATTCAGAGATCTCATGCAGAAGGATCTATTACTCACTTGATTCACCTCCTTCAAAGGTGCAGCATTAACTTAAAGTACTGATGTTGGGAGAAACATGTATTTTTGTATGACAATAAAGGCATTTTTGAGGTTTAGCTTGAAAAAAGCACCCAAGTTCCTATTAAGAATTTAAATGGCCAAGATGGGAGAGGGTTACACCAGGGGTTGATTTTTAAACTCCCTTAAGCAACATAAGAGGATGACATGAAAGGCAAATGCACAGAGAAATTATTTAAGCAGTTCTCTTCATAACAATTTGAAAACTATTTTCAAATGCTAAACAAAGTAATAAAAATGACACATATTTGTATAATCACTAATGAAATACTAATTCCATAATGTGGAGGCAAATCTTTATATTTTACTGTAAAGAACAGTCACTTAGTCCTCTTTAAAGAAACTGATTATTCCACATACAGTGATGTAGAGCACCTAGGAACTTATAATGTGATTTTTATTCACTATCTTCACATCTTCTTACTCACCCTTACTGTATTATTATCTAAAATTCCTTTCATTATACAGAAAAGGATGATTTCCAGAGAAAGGAGCAAGCAAAGCTGCAGGAAATTGCCTGGAGGAGACAGGCAGAAAAAGAAGAAAGAGGAATCTAGTGTATTTGTGGAAGAAAATACCACATGCAGTTAAAGGTCTTATACATATTATTCTAAAGTACACTTGACAATAATGGATGAACATGAATGTAGAAGTTTTTGTTTAGATTAATATATTTTTTTTTAAGAATTCAGTCCAGAACACTGCCCCACAGCTGCAGGGCAAAAAATGTTCACAGAAACAATAGTCAAGACACTGGAATAGGTAGCCCAGGAAGGTGGTTGAGTCACAGGACCTGGATGACCTTTTCTGTGCAAAATATACACGTTCTAAACTCTTCCATTCCAGGTCTTAAGGCACTAATTTAAGTACTTGATTATTAATTCAGATTATGTGAATAAGTTGTATACATTAATTTTCCACACGTGCTTGGCTAGGTCAGGTATTTCTGGCAGCTCTTTTACTGATCAGAACAGCAGTGTGGTTCTTTTCACTGTGAATATACCTAAACCACTGAGTTAGTTATTCAGAAATATTTGATGAGAACTCTCAGAATGAAAGAAACACAGCCATACTAAAATTATTTTATTTACCTGGTTAAGGTATAAAGGAGAGGTAGTCTGAGAGTGGTCAAAGGGATCCATGGTCCCTACTTGCTGAATGTAATACATAGAATAAAGACCATGACTATATCTTGTTTTGAAAATAGCTGTCTCTGCACAATAAATAGTAATAAAATGATCTTTCTATAAAGCAATTTTAAAACAAGAAATAGAAGTTTTAATTTTATGCTCTGTTTAGCAAGCAGCCACAGTGTCAGACTTATAAACAATATAATCAGGTCTGCCACTGTATTCTGCACAAGATAAAATTTAAACCAGACTGAGTAATGATTTTTGTAGCAGCTGGCTTTTCTACCTCTAGTCTAATAGGAAACTGGGGAAACTGGAAGTCTTTTACTACTGTGTTGTTAATTATGCAGCACATTCCTTTAACATGTTTCATAAACATAAAGCACTTCAGACAGTTAGGTCCTCAATAGGATCTTAGGATTTTACAGATGAAGAATTGTATTTTTAAAGTATTCACAAAAGCAATATTCAGCCAATATAGAATAAATCACACCAGTGAAATGTACATGTGACAAAAATCATGTCTTAAAAGTTTCAGGTTAATAGAAAGAGAAGACTGAGATGGGATCTTTTCAAAGTCTGTAAATGTCTCAAGGGCAGGTGTCAAGACTTTCTGACCTCACCTGCTCACATTCCTGGGCAACTGCTCTAGGTGAGCCTGCTTGGGCAGGGGGGCTGCACTAGATGGTACCCAGAGGTCCCTTCCAACCCTCACCATTCTGTGACACGTAGCATAAAGCACTTGAATCAAATCTTTTATTCCCAACAGTAAACATTTGCTTGCAAGGTACCAGAAACTTGAACTAAGTTGAGAACTACAGCCTATATGCAGTGCAAGTGAACAGAAATGTAGAAAGAGATTCTCAGACGTCGAGCCAGATGAAATGGGAATACTTACAGTGATTGATCTTGAAGTAATAGAGTAAAAGAAGAAAATGCCAGTTTTACAGCTTTTTAACTCTGTAGCAGAACTATGGAGACAGATTATCCAGCATTCCAGAGAGGATCTGACAGCCTGTGTCTAGCAGAATTCTGTAGGTTTTTAGCAGATTTGTCCACTAACAGTTCCAAATTTTTAATTAACTTTTGGTCAATAACTTCAAAACACTGCCTTGCCCTGGAAAAATCACCACATCCTAACGACACAGGTATCAAAATAGGAGTATTTCAAACTGAAGTTTTTATAGGAAAAGAAGAGCTTTTTGATGTGGCAATACAATGTAAAGTTAAACTGGGGCTAAGTATTCTAATTGGTATCATTTGAAACGATTTCAAAATGATAGCAATAATACAAAGACTAAAACAATATAAGCCATTCTCTCATGTCTAGTAATGGGTTTAAAAATGACTGGATTTTCAGCTTTAAGATCATAACAGATTTTTCAGGAAGGGCTGGAAGCACAGACTCAGATCCAAACTCAGGGTAAGACAGCCACTGAGGCAATGGCAGATTGTATCTATAGTGGTTAGATAAAGCACATTAGCAGCAGGCAAGGCCATTTCAGTTAGTTACTAAGGCACTGTTACAATGTGATCTGTCACATTTCTTTGAAGTGTTTGGGCTAAATTTTACTGTCATTTACACACAATTTTGACTACTTGTGCTGAACTAAAGCTAGTTACACCGGCATAGCAAGGGACATAATTTAATACCTGTAACGGGGTAATAAAAGGGTTTAGACCTGCAATTTGACTTTATTTTTTTACAAGCATGGTGAGTAGAAGCCTCTACTCAACAAAGCTACACTGCAGATTAAAGTGAAAAGAAAGAACCTGTAGATTTCTAGTCCAGGAATGCTGAACATCCCAGGGCAGTGGGTGACTGTAATAAGCAAACTGTGCACTTGTTTCTCTACCAAAGTGTGGGGCAGTGAATTAGTTATCAGTAGCTGCAGGAAAATTAATTTCATAACAGTTTTCATTTTTTAAAACAGTAAAACAAAGAAATTCAAAAGCTTCCCCAGAGGCATTTCCATCTTTTTGTTTCTATGGTTTTTCAGTTTTGCTATCCATTTCTCTTAAGTTTTCCTGTACCACCTTTTCCATTGGATTATAGAGTAGATTATATAGCTTTTTAATCTCTAAGAATGGAATTATTTTTCTAATACTAAAAAAAAATTGTAGGGAATTTAGGTGCTTTTTATAAAGAAATAGAATGAACAGACAAAAATCCAATAACTCCAGAATAATGTAAGGTTTTTTTAAAATGCTTATTAAAAGTAAACATAAAAATCTACTTTTTTTTTTTTCCTCTAAAAAAATAAAATTTTAATCTGTCCTTTTCACTAAGCTATATACCTGATAGTGAATTTAGGAAAATTTCATTTATTTTCTCTCATGAAAGATCTAATTCTTTTAGATCTTTGTGGAGTTTCTCTTCACTTTCCTTTCTTAAAACAGGGGAAATTCACATGGAAGGATGAAGTCATACCCTTGCCACATGTCACTAAACCAGGAGCATCTGCTCCCAAATACACAAATATTCCAGCTCCCAAAGTCACAAATTTGTGTGTGTTAAGCATGTGAAATAGAGTTAGGGGAGACACTACTGTCATTCCCCATGCCCCCCTTCAGATGACTTGGAGTAGACATTTTGGCCCAGCAGTGCTAAATTGAGGGCTCTACTGCTTTGTTGCTTCCAGTAAAAGAGCTTTAATATTTGCAAAGATAGATTGTCTTATGCTAGTAATGTATGTAGATTAATACAGTTCTATAATACAGAAACTGCATGACAATCTGCTTTCTTATTCCTCCTTCCCAAGTGATTATTTTACAGCAATTAAAATAAATACTATTTTGTCATCTTGTGTCTGTTTTACTTAGTTTCCTATATTCTACAGCCATGCCATCCAGAAGACATTCAGAACATAAAATCTCTGATGCAAAATCCCTATTTAAATATACTGAAGTTCATTTACTATATATGCTAAACATAGGAAAAGTGAATACTGAGCTGTTCCCTTGGGATTGTTCTTTGAGACAATCCCTTGCACTAACAGGCTATTGTAGGGCTTTCCTGTCACACCTGTTAGAATTTTAAAGTCATAGGTGCAAACAATTTTACCTGTAATCAGATCTGACATATAAAAATAAATCTCATTAATCTCATTTTTTATGTACTGTAATAATATTCCTGGATGAATACAAAGCAGTATGACATATATGACCTATTATGACCTATTAAAATTACAGTGCCTCTGGCAATGATTAGTAAATGCACCTTGAATAAAGAGACATTTGAGTAGTAGCCAAAGAAGAAAAGGAAAAACCAATGTACATATTCCATTCCCTAAAGCCAACAGGAAAATTCAGTCTGATTATAAGCTGCTTTAATATCTGATATGAATTTCAACAAGAGTAACAAAATACCTGTACTGAAGTGTGTTTCTCCTTATCTCTATATACAGTAAAATACCTGCCAAGGGAATACACATAATTATTTCAATAAACCTATTGTGCTAAAAGGATTTTTTGTAACTTTCCAGTTCAGTATGCTACATTATATACTAAAATATAACACAAATTATTCAGTCTGTACTAGTCTGAAAGTTTAGAAGAAAAAAAAGATCTCCAACAGCCATGAGTTCAGGGTCTAATTAAAGAAGATAGAAAAGGTCAGGGTTTATTTCTTGTTTTATTTCTGTTGTATTTTTTTTTTTCCTATTAATGAACTTGAAACAGAACATCAGAGAAAAAAAAACCCCACAAATATAAGAACACCAGGTAAATCAGTTCTGACAAGTGATTTAAGGATCTTTCATGATCAAATGTAAAACTGAGATCCAGAAGGATGTTTTAGCTATTGCCTCACTGTGGACTAAACCACCTAGGAAGTCTCTTCTATACCTCAGTGTTCTCTAGGCACCTGCAATGCTGTGCTGTGTTCAGACAAGAACCCAGACAAACCCCAACCCTTCCTCTCCAAAAAATATGCAGAATAATATTTACATCTTTAAATTGTAATCAGCTGTGAAAAGGAGGAGAGACCTGATCAAGAGAGCTGGAGATCAGCCCCCAGTGTTTCCTTTACTTTACAGATGAAGACAACTGACATTTCTATGGCTCAGCCTGTGACATCTTTAAATGGCACTTTTAAAGTAGATGAGATACCTTAAAAATGTCTTTTATTCTCTACTGCCTTTAAAGTCACTCTGTCGTGATTAGTATAGATGCAGCTGTCTAAACGTGTTGTAGGTGATAAAAATAACTTCAACTGCAAATGCTAACAGGCAGCAGATAATGAGGTGTGTGTCTGTCTGTGTATGGGTGCCTGTCTGAAACAGAGCCTTTTTATATTCAAGCAGAAACCTGCTACTTGGTGGCTGCAACCAGGGTGGAGTGGTTGGAAATTTTGATGGCACTTGAACTGAACAAAAGTGACACACCCTGAAGCCTACAATTAGTAGAGACACATGAAAGAGGACTGTCAATTAGAAAGAGGGTCTGAAAAGAAAGTGGTGAATGTACCAACTGGAGGAAAGACACTGGGAGTGTGGGATGATCCTGGAGATCAGAGTTGAGTGGAGAGGAATTCTGGGGGATGTCCAGGGACCTGGGCTGAAATTAGTAGCTGAAAGCAGCACAAAATGACAACTTTCTGCCTCTCTGGGTAGCAGGGACCTTCCTGTGGGGAAGGGAAATTGAGACCTAGTTCACATAATGCTTTGTACAGCAGGTGAGTGAGTGTGGGAAATAATCAAACAGGGTAAAATTGTTCATACAGAATGGAACAGCCCCAAGAGAGGTCACAGGGGATAATGAATGTGATAAAATCCACATCGGAATCAGGAAAGTTGTTTGGCAGAGAAGAATCTTGGGATGTTGTCTGAGACTGGATCAGACACAACTGGAAATGAACACAATTAGTGAAAAACAATTGCAAATCTGTGTGTTTACAGTGGTGGGTTGACAGCTGACAATCATTGCTGAGAAATGAGCTCTCCAGGTCATAATAGATAGCTCCATGAGAATGTTAGGTCAGTGGAGCAGCAGTCAAGAAAACAAATGTATTTCTGGGAATTATTATGAAATAAATGGAAAACAAACCAGAAAATGTCTAAAAACTTTAAAAAAATTTGCTAAAAACTTTTATGGGTTCAAGCATGGACTGTAGAATCCATTAAATAGAATCAAAGAAAAACAACAGAAGAGTATTGAAAACAGAATTCCATCTTGTTCAGAATAGGCTTAGCCATCTCCTGTTCCTGAGCACTGCACATCACTGCAAACTGTACCAGGCACTGGTACAACCTTGCTGTGTTTTCATGTTATTTTCAATAGCTTCAGTTTTTGATGTTAGAAACAGGGGCCCAGAGAGAGAAGGTGAGTTCTCCAAGATATCATACTCAATTGACATCAGAGATAGGGAAAAGAAGTAACTGTCTCCTGACTGTCATCTTTGTTCTTCATCCCTGAGATAGAAAACAAGATTTGTCTGTTTAGTGGATCTCTGAAGCATGCCTAGATCTATTCAGTTAAAACAAAAACAAGAAAACAAACAACAAGATGCTAATAAAATCAGTGTATGTCCTGGTTTTAGCTGGATAGAGTTTATGTCCATTCTAGTAGCTGGAATAGTACTGTGTTTGGGATTTAGGAGCCTGCTGATGATCATCCACTGATGTTTTAGCTGAGCTGTGCTTGCACTTTTCAGCTTCTCATGCTCCTCTCCCAGTGAGCAGGCTGGGAGTGCACAGGAAGCTGGCAGAGGTCACAGACAGGATAGGTGACCCCAACTGGCCAAAGGGATATTCCATACCCTATGAACAATAATACTGGAGAGAGTTTGCTGGGGGGTGGTGGACTGCTGCTTGGAGACAGCAGATAGTGAGCAACTGCACTGTGCACTACTTGTGTTTTGTATTCTTTTATCATTATTACTATTTTCCCTTTTTTTTTTTTTCTTATTAAACTGTCTTTATCTCAGCCCATGAGTTTTCCCTTTTTCCTGATTGTCTCCCCTGCCCCACTGGGGGGAGTGGAGGAAAGGCTGTGTGCTGTTTAACTGCCTGCCGGGTTAAGCCACAACAGTGTGATAAAATGGATTTAAAGCAAAAAAGCACTGCAGAGGGGAGAAAGTCTGACAGCAGGAACCATGGCTCATACTGTGTCTTGGAGTTTGTGTGTATTCTGCACACAAACACTGCCAGGGATTTCTCTCCATTTGATTAGGCTCAGCTGGATGCAGTATTCTTGATCGAGGCACAATACAAAGAAATGCTCAATGCTCTTTTCTCTCCCTGGGAGAATAAAAGTGTCCTTTTTTTTTCCCCCTTTCTTTCTTTGCAGCAGGTTCCTAAGTGGGCTGAATAAATTCAAAGGTCTTGGTTCCCTACTGCCTTGAAATATTGAGGGCACATGAGTATTCATCTCAGCATACTCATGTATAAAAACATGTAGTCATCATGTTTCCCACATTTTTTCCTTTGCATGCACTGATTTTACATAGCTCTAAGTGGGAGAAAAGGGCTTCTCATATAAAACTATATGAAGAACATGACTAGCTACACAAAATTAGAATGCTGTTTTCCATGACCTGAATGAAGATGTTTGCATGCTGCCTATCCCCAGTTTCACTCCAGTGATCACTGCAAAGGCTGTTACATGATGTGAAAAGGAATGTCATCGACTAGTATGTGAAGGAAAGGAAAAGCCCTTTGCTACTGCTACCATTTTTGAGCACTGAGACTGCTTTCTTTTGAGATACCACCAAGAAGGAAGATACTCCATGAAGGAATAAAGGAATGAGATGACACCATCTCTACAGAAGCATCTACTGAACAAGGAACAGTCTGCATTGTCCTCCCCACATGCTCAGATCTTCCCCAAACAATCATCCCGTTGTTATTTAATGATTATGGCTGGGTAAAAAATGTTCTCACTCAAAAATAAGCTGAACCATTTCAATGTCACATAACTGACCATTTGACAGCTTATGTGGCCACCTGCTTACAACACAAAGTGCCAACCACTTGGCATCATCGTGGCAACGGTATCAGTAAAGTTCACAAATCTTACCTTTGCTTCCCATAATAACACAAAGCAATCTCTGAATGTCCTCATTATTGGCAACTATTTTGCTTTGTTTGCTAAGGCTGTAAACCTTCCAAGCACCTATTCTACTTTCTAAATGTTTTAATTCAGTGACCTTCATGGTTATTTTAAAATCTGGTAGGCTCTTATTTTCACGGAGACAATTCAATTAACACATTCACATTTGGCTCTAACAGTCCCTCTGCTGGACAGAATCTACTTCTCAACTACAGCTCGAGTTTTAGTTACTTACTAGTATGCAGAGAGTGATACTAATATGCAGACAATGCTACTAGAATAAAATGAAAAATAACTATATGTGTAATACTAATTTTACCTTGATTTTTTCATATTTATGTAATGAAAATACCTGCATAAAATTAGTCAAAATATTATTAAAATAATCTCAGATTTCCCCCACTGAAAAAAACTGCTGAACCATGTTCCTGTTAGAGATTTCTACAGATGCAACTACATTTGTTCAGTCAAAACCAGTTCTGTCTAAAATATCTTAGTACCATTTGATTGTATCTTCTACAGAATAAGCAACTGAAGTGTAGGAAGAAGATGCTTCATTCAGACCCTTATCTTGTAGACCATGGAGATGTACCTGTTTTCTCACAGGTGTGGGGAAAAAACCCAACAAAACTATTATAAAGGCCACAACCTAGATTCAAGGGAATCTAAACCAGAGACTATAATAAAATGATCACAAGAGAAGAATGCAGTTCACTGGCAGAAAAGATCAAATATCCATCAATATCTGCTGAGGTTTTAAATGACCTTCAAGCCAGAAATAGGATTGGCCTGGAATAGGGGCAGGTTCAAATCAGAAGTAGCCAAGAAAGCAAAAAGAGCTTACTGCTTGGTTTCAGCCTCACTGGTCTGACAGTAAAGGTACCCAAGCACTTTATTATCTTTAAGAATATCTCCTGTAAAAAGGGAAAAATCAGATTTTTAATTTCTTCCACTATACTTTTCCTTAAGTTCCACTCACATTTCTCAACATGTATGTCACTATCTCTGCATTTTGGAATTTAAACAAAAATATACACTGAATAAATGCTGATTGTGTGACCATTCATACAACAGTCTCTCCATTTGCCTGTGTTTTAAAACAGAGCATGCTCTGAGCACCTACCAGTCTGCAGCTACCCTCTAGATAGGGTCTACTGAAGGAGTTGGTGCCAGCTGGCCACAAATCACAGCCTTCTCCTCTTCTGAGGGTGGCACAGGGATAACCACTGCTTTTGTAGAAAACCCCTAGAAATAGTAATTTTCCTAGAAGAAGTCAGAGGAAAAACCTTGCTGCGGACCAACTTGTGACTCATCTCAAAGATAATAAACAATATCATACTTGCTTTAATGAGAGTAAATTCTGTAATCCTTTTGAAAAAATACTGGAAGAGGTTAGAATTACCTTTTCAGTCAGAACTGCTCACACTGGATTCATACACTGCTGTGGCTCACTAAAAACATAATTCACTCTAAGGTCCAGTTCATTGTGCTGAAATGTACTCAGGCACTTCTTGAGTAACAGCATTACACACGTTGTAAAAATGGGATCTGGTGAATAATGCATTAAATCAGAATTGCAAGAGGAATTTAGGTTGCCAGAATGCTGAGCTAACTGGAGCTTGACCAGCACTTTGGAGCAGACAGAGATCTTCCTGGATTCTGAGGGAGTGAGTAATGGGAACTACAGTAACTGTAGTCTGGCAGCTGGGGACAGGTGCTGGTGGCCAAAAAGCTTGCTTCTGTTTCTTAACTACCAAAAGAGAGGGTTCTGATCTCTTATGATCAATTTTTTTTTGTGAAGACAGGAAACTTCAGTTCAAACAGCTTCATTTTCATGAAAAGTTATAGTTTGAAAAAATATCTGCATTGTTGTAGTTTCCAGAGAGTTCCTATACAAGTAATATCATTTGGAAAAGACAAATTCTAGTTATTTTACAAGGCAATATTTGAAGAGTTTTTTGCCTACTGTACTGCAATAGCATATTACATTCATAATTCTGAACTCTCTGATTGTTTAACTCCCCACCTTGACCTCAACTAGAAATTCTAGTCCCAGAATTACTGTCAGCGTGAGGAGATTTGACTGATCCAAGAGAATCAGTTTGAAACAAGATGAAGTGTATGGCTGAGTCACACATAAGGAAAATGAAAATCTGGAGCAATCCTCCCCAGCCCTGTTACAGATGGGATAAAGCCTCTGAGGTCTTGGCAATCTCTCTTCTCTGGTACTCTATGTTACAATACTGCAGACTAACAGTTTATGTTACAAGGGAATAATAGCTTGACTCCAAACTTTTTCATGTGCTTTCCAATGAAGTTAGACTCCATAGGAACTCTAACACTTCTTGATTTGTCAATGCTTTTAGTCTTTCTGTGACATTAATACCTGCTACTGGCTGTATCACCTGCTACTGGCTGTATCAACTGCTTAGCTTCAGATGTGTGCCCTGTTCTTGGGCTTCTCAGTTCTGAATTTCTTATCGTTGTATGTCAAACTCTGAGACTAACTGTCTGCTTTCTATCACATTATCATAATATCTCATCACCCTGCCTTCTCTTCTAAAAATGGCTTCATAGGTTTGTGTAAAGAGATTCAATATATACCATAAATTACATGTCTTTGTATAAATGTAAAATTAGATGAAGGAAACTTTTAATTCCTCCAATCAGTATTTCTGAAAGAAATGTTCTTCACATAGTGATAAAACTGGAATGGTTGAAGTCCAGTCTGGAAATGAGCTTTTATATTCTTGATATTTCTGCCAATGTTTTTTGCAACACCTGCCTAGCTTCACTGTACAGTCTTTTTGAATATGAAGGGTAATTATTTTATCTTACAACTATAAGGTTTCTAATTTTGCACCCAAACGACTGCATAAAAATGTGTTTAAAATGTCCAAAGAAAACATCACATCTTGAAATAGTAAAAGAGGAGAAAGAACAGAAGTGGCAACTACTGAAGAAAGGGCAGATAAAGATGCTGCAGGCATTTGTCAGTTATCCAGGACCTTTCATATATATCATAGTGATCCAAAATTTTGATTTCTTTACACTTCTGTGATCCTGTTATCTTGTTTAGATCACACTTTTATTTGAACTAGACATGAGTAGGAAGACAGTGCTTGAACCTGTAAAAAGTAAAGAAACAATCACAACGAGCATCCCTTTAAATCTCTTGGTTCTGCAGAAATGATGCCTAGTTTCTGTTCTGGGCTCAGTGATAAATTTGCCTAATTAAACTGAACTGCAGTTGTTGCAAGGAGACCTGCTCTTTCAAATGTGTTAGGGAAACTGCCTTTCATGCTAAAAGAGGTGGCTCTTTTCCTTATTTGTAAATAAGCAAGTACAGCTCTGCTGGTGGGATCAAGTGTTGAGTGCTGATCCCGTGCACCATATGGATTTGGAAGGGAAAGATCCAAAAGCAGGAGTTCAGCTGAAATTACAGCAGGTAAGAAGACTGTGTAAAGTGTACACTTGTGCATGTATTTCTGATGCTGATCTGATGATAGATATACATCCATGTGAAGCATGTATTTAGAATCATAGAATGTACTGGGTTGAAAGGGACCTCTAAAGGTCATCTAGTCCAACCCCCCCTGCAATCAGCTGTAGAACAGGAGTATACACTAAAAATAGAACGGTTATCTCAGCTAATATGTGATTAAAATACTTTAATGTCCAGACATTCCTATCAAACAAAGTTTACACACAGATTCACCAATAATTCATGAGTCAAGGTTCCTGGGCACAAAGCTAGTTAGTATATTTGCACTAAGGATTAACATATGCAGAGTGAGATTTTTAATGACAGTATAATTATAATATGTGCTCTCAGCACATAGAGTCTACTGGAAAAAAAAAAAAAAAGCACATCGTAGTGTTATATCAGTCAGGTATAAAAATCAACTTATTTCAACCTGAACCATATAAACCTTTTAGCAAAGAGACCTTTGAGTCTAATAATAGTGAATCAGTGACACCTCACCTATGAAATGACTCTCTGTGTTAAAACCCACAGTATTTTCACAGCTGCAATTGTCATGTTTATCTTTGTTTTCTTCCCTTATTTACTATCAGTGGAAATCCAGCAGTACAGAATCTAGATTTTCATAGACATCTTAAC
Organism: Corythornis vintsioides; assembly: GCA_025447755.1. NCBI lineage: Eukaryota > Metazoa > Chordata > Aves > Coraciiformes > Alcedinidae > Corythornis > Corythornis vintsioides. Next base: position 27,654 of record JAOEGS010005118.1, on the reverse strand, counting down.
CAGACCCCTTACAGCAGCCACTGCAGAAGGAAGTATCTGTAGTCAGTTATAATCTTCAAAATAACAAGCTGCAACGTGATAGGAAACTCTCCCTCTACCCTCAGCTTTGAACCAGGGCTGTTTGAACCACAGCATGCAAGGGAATTTGCTGCCTGTCAAGATCAACCAGAGCTGGCTCAGCCCCAGATTATGCTGCCTGACTTTGGGATACACTTCCTTTGATAGAAGAGAGAAAGTGGTGTTAAGATAGCTCTGTACCATTAAACTCTCACACTGTGGGAGGGACATATCTGTTTCATTAAAGGAAAAATCTAAAAGCACATTCAGCTGTCTGTAGGAAGTAATTTGAAGTGTTCTTTGAGCTATTTCAGTAGCACAAAGAATGCCTATTCTGGTGCATGTAAGGCCATACTATATGTAAATTTTGAGTATTACAGTTCTACTGAAGAGACTGACCCAAGCTGGGTTTGCTTAGGCTTGTGTTAAAAATTTTTATATTGCTCTGCAGCTGTCAAAGATATAGAGAGATGCCCTAAGTTTACTCTTAAAGTTGCCTCATGTTTTATTTACTGTCAATTTCTAGTTGCACAAAATATTTCTAAGCTTGCTGTTCAAAGAAGTGTATATGTTTCTCAGAGATGTGTAAATGCACATAAATCCAGTAAAGGGCTTGGATGATGATGATATCCAAACAAAGCACTGGGTGGAACAGCCCTCCCCACTGCTTTTCAGAGCCAAAAGGTTGTCTGACATCTATGTGACATTAATAACTGACAATTTTTTTGCCAGCTATGTTTCCAAAGAACTAATCAAGGCTAGTGGTTTTCATCTAAAATATAGCCAGAAGAAGCTAATTCAGTGCCTTATTCCTACTCTTTTTATATGGATGCAGATTTTCTCAAGGACTGAGAGACTTGGATGCCAAGTCATTCTCACCCTCATGTCCCACATGTTCTGGTAGAAAGAGAGCATCCTAACACCATATGATACTAGAACATGCTGGGTAGCCTTCTTAAACCTGGTGTGCTGTTTAGAAAGGAATGTGTGACTCATGGAGTGGAAGAAAAGAGCATCAGAAGGAACATAATTCTCTAGCTTGGGTGTTCCACTGGCAAAGTGGCTCTTGTTGTTGGTACCACAATTACTTCTGAAGTTTATCTGGTGGTTATTAACTGTAAAATTCAAGGAAAAGAACAACTCCAGTGCATTTCATTAGTGGCCATCCCTACCCATGAGCATTTGGAGGGACTACTATACTGGAATAGTTTTGACACAGGGAGGAGTGAGCAGCCAGTAACAAATATGCAAAGATCTTTTACTGGAGACACAAATGTAAATGGAAAATAACTGAGTTTCATTTAAATGTTGAATTTGCATTCAAAATAGAACCTTCTTGTCCTATAAAAAATTGGCTTCTTGTCCAGGCTATTTGTTTTTTTAAGTCTTGTAAATGAATTGGTCTAATGATGAGGACTTGCCTGCACACTTGGGTGAGCTGTACCTGTGATTCAGGTCCTCACTTTTTCTAGTGTTGTTATGTAACTATTTCAACATCCATCAATTTCTAACAAAAAGACTTGTTTATGAGCCTAATAAACACACACAAAGTTATGTAATCATAAAACAGCTAATTAACTTGGTGAATTTTAAGTCCTCTCCTTGTACATGAAAACTAATTAGTGATTATATGGTTTTCTGAATCAAATTTCCTTTTCCTCTTCGTATGGTTGTTAAATTCAAGAGATTTGTAGCATTGTTCCTTTACTTTTCTGAAAAGGATACTGGAGTTTATAGTTACTATGAAGTCATATTGCATACATATTCAGAATCTGCTCATGCTTCATTGTCACCTACTTGTTTCACACAGTTGCAAACAATTTATTCACATTTTCTCTGATAGTTACACTTAGAGTAGGCTGAACTCAAGCATGACTCCAGCAATAGTTCCCTGCAGTTTAAAGCTAGGCTGTGCCCAGGCTTGGGACAGCTGTGTGGAGAAAGAGGTCAGAACTCTTCCTTTCCCATGTGTGGCTGACAAAATTACACAGAGCAGTGCCTCATGCTGAATGATATAATCATGCCACTGGGGGTGGGAAGGCTGGGCACTGATAGATGCTCCATGTTTTGAGTAAGGAATTGTCAGGCAAACTCCCCATGTCCTACTGACAATCAATAATTGTGGCTACACACCCAAAGTCAGCAGTAGGTTGAAAGCATTTATAACACACTCATCTATTGCAGCATCCTACAAAACCTGCAAGAATGGTTATGCTCCAAGAATTTTCTGAAGTTTCCTTTCTCATGGATTGTTTTCTTGCTGTATCACACTCTATTTAGTACTATGTTTTTAATCACCATTAAATCAATTGTGTAATGATTCCTGCCCCAGACATCAGTATGGAAGTGTGAAAATCACTTTACAATAGCAAGGAATACAGATTCTAGCCAGAATTTTTCCATTAGATAGAAAAAATTGAAGGTCTAAAGGACAACTGTACTAGGATCCTGACACAGCACAGGTCCAGACTGCAGCTCTGCCCCAAGATGACATGGTTCAAACGCTGAGCAAGGCAGAGAGGCAGGAAGGTCATTCCAGACAGGAGCTATAGAAAGGAAGGTTGCTACTCTCTGGACAGCAGAAGTGCTCATTATGGACAGAGATTTGCTGTAGCATGATTTGCAACTGTATGCTTCTTTATTGCCTCAACAGCTGCTGGCAGAACAGTACAACATGGGAAGCAAAGGTAAAGAAGGTAAAATTAGCCTCTGAACGAGCTCAATTACAAGGAGTGAGACACAAGGGTCCTTTATGTAGCTATTTCAAGATCCACGAAGTCATGGATCAGCAATATCTGAAATAATAGCTAGATAATGGTCCCCCTTCTTATAAAATGTCTGATGTTGCTCATTTCCTGAACAAAAAGCTTCATAGTGTGTTTTTTTATCTTATTTTTAATTCAGTAAGACAAGTTTAGTGACTTTCAAAATGCAATTATGATCCAGTTGTTTCAGGTGGTGGAAATCAAAGTGGATTAAGGACTAAGTATGAGTTAGTTGTGCAACTAGTGCAGAAAAAGAGTGGCTACTCTTAATAGAAGTGAATATTATAAAGTACAGAAAACAATTATCCTGATCTACTTCAGCCCTGAAGTGAAACATTACACTGAACTGGCAACCAGCATTGCTGCATAGGGAAAAAAAATACTTAACAAGTTTTAGAATATAAAACCTTTGAAGTAGAAAGTATAAGCAAACTACAACTATTCTGCCAAAATGATAACCAACGGGGGATATGATAACTCACCCTGGAAACATGTACTGGGACATGGCAAGATAGAGTCATTAATCAGAGAACAGAAAAGTAGTGATGGGCTTGAACTGTGGAAAAACCATCTCAGACTGGGTGTTAGAAATACCTGCCAAAGTACAAACTTCAGACTACTTCACAAGCCTGTCCACTGGTTTTTCATTTTACTAGTTGCAGTATCTTACTGGTTTTCTTTTCTTTTTTTCTTTTCTATTTAATTCATTTGCTCTTTAGATGTTTCATTAACTGTGGGCTCTGCTTGTTACTTGTTTGCTTTAATCAAAGATTCTAAAGTCTTCAGCTTACCCAAACCACCACCAGTCTTCACAGAGGTATTCCTGCATGTTCCTCATTTATAATGGGCATTAGGGTTGATTTAGGTACAGGCCTTGCCCAGAATGGTTCTTTATATCCTTGCCCTCCACATCATGAGACTCTCCAGAGCAGAGCAGAGCAGTTAGACCTGCAAAGTTGAAGGTTGAGGGGCTAAATCTCAAAATCCACCATGAAGTTCTGATTTTACACTTATTTGAGATTGTTCCACACTTTTCTGATTATAGAATTTTTTTCCTGTAATAATGATGTAATTGTATGGGCTGCAGTGGGTAGTTTGCTAGGCTCTGAGGCACTACAGCACCAGAACTTGGTGTCTGAGAATAACCTAAAGAGTAATGATATTACTCAAGTGATTGGGAAAATGAGTTTACCAGTCTGGATAGCACAGAGGACCCTGGAAGCCATAAGAAGGCATAGCAAATTACAGTAAATAATGGTGTTAGTGCTGTCCCAGATCTGGAATAGGCTCTTACATTACTCTGTACCCAACATCTGCTAGTACATAAAAGAAATAAACAGGGAAAGCTATAATGGGACATGTCAGCATATTTATACAGGCTAGTGGAACTTATCAAGTAAACATTTTTCATCTTTCCAATCATTTCAGTATCAAAGATGGATCAACGTTGAAAGATTTTTTTAAGTGTTATTTTTTTAGGACAATTGGTACCTCTCCTCTAACTGTGACATTAATAAGGAAGGTAGCACTGAAGAAATCTGCTGTATGCTGGGGCTGCTGACATGAGTAGAAAAAAATTACTGCAATTTTGCACTCAGAAGAAATCATATGAGAAAACAGATTTTGTAGCTACAAAGCACTAAATGCCAAGTGAACATGGCTGGACTCGTAATTGCTTCTCAAAGTTTGTTCACTAGACAATAAATTACACTAAAAATCTTCACAAAAATGTCTGCTATGAAAGAAGATTAATTCTCTTCTAATAAAAGCTGTATTTCATTATTAATCTCTAAGATTTGTAAAGTCCAAATAAGCTTCATTCCTAAATAAATCAGGATTATCCAGCATTAGAGATGAAAATCTTGAGGTTTTTTATGAACTTATGTATTACAAATAGCTTTTAAATAACTTGATATATGGGCTGAATGACACACCAATGATTCAAAATTAGACAGTTCAGAGAATGTCATCTCAGATGTTACAGATCACAAGATTCTTTTTTAATTCTGAGATGCAATCAAGGCAGAGCAGACTCAGTGACAGCAGACACACTGAGCTACTCCTTGCCTCTGTGTCTCTGCCTTCAGCAACAAGGTCTCCCAGAACTCTGTATGGAGAAAAAGGGTTCAAGGAGGAGAATACACAGCAGTGGATAGTTCAATTACTTGACCCATACCAATCCACATGCTGTTTTCAAGGAAGATGAGAGAAATGATTCTTTCAAGGATGCTTTCTGTTATCTTGGAAAGGTCATGGAGATCAGGGGAGCTCCTGAATGACTGGAGAAAGCAGATGTTGCAGCCATCTTCAGAAAAGTCCAGTCACTGTGGTATCTGTGACTGGGGGAGAGCAGGGGCACCATTCACCATGATTTCTGCAAGGCTTTCAACATAGACTCCCACATCAGTTCTGTACTCCAGTCACAACTCCACTCAGCACACTTTGGACAGTGTCTCAAACACTGTGTTCAGTTTTGAACTCCCTGTATCAGACAAACATCAGTGAACTGAACAGAGCTCAGTGTAGGGTCAGAGAACCATAAAATCATTAAGGTTGGGAAAGACCTCTAAGATTTCCAAGTCCAACCACATCTTGATGTTGAATCACTTGTCCCGTGAGATGAGTCTGAGGGAGCTGGACTTGTTCAGTCTGAAGAAGCTTCAGGGGGACTGATCAGTGGTGCCCTATCACATACCAGGAGGTACACTACTTTACTATCCATGGTGAATATTTAATTTTAGTTTAATTTCCTTAATAATTGCAAGGATCCTGTAATTTCAATGTCTTAACTTGAGAATACACAGTTAAGAGAGAGGGGAAGATAAAGGTGTAAAACTAACTACAGCAAATTCTACTCATTCTACTCACTCTAGTAGGCAAACCCAAGGCTTTGTCATATGATAATTTTTTTGGATTAGAATATGAATGTAGTAAGTAATAATGCTGTTTTGACAGTGAGTGATAAGGAGATTCTGATGAAATATTTATGAGGTTGTGGTTTTTTGACACCAATGATCGTGATTGAATATTTTTAAGGTCACCATGACACTGAAGAATTTTGACAAGGTATTTATGAAGGCATTGTGGTCCTAAAGATGGATGTAGATATGGAAGTGATGTAAATTGGATGAATTCATGAAAGACAAATATATCAAGGGCTATTAAGCACAAAGATATCAATTTTGACTCAAAAAGTCAGACAGCTTAAAGCTGGGAAGCTATACCAGAGAAGTATCACTATCTGCTTGTGATTATCTTAAGTCTTTTTATAAGCACTACAGAATAATTACAGATGAAGAGAAGATATTATGTTAGCTGGAACTTTGGTCTGATCTAATACATACAATCCAATGCATAGTGTACATTGGTACCATGTTCTGAAATAATAGAACTACTTCTAAACTTAAATGAAGATGTTGATGAGCTGATGAAGGTTACAAAGGCATAAATATAACTAATTCCTCTTTATAGCTTTCCTGAAAATGTTCCTATTCAACATTATTTTGTTGAACACTTTAATGGAGACTTTTAACTTATTTTAAATAATGCCAATTATTCTTTAATAAAATGGTGTCCAAGGATATCAATTTCTAAAAGACAAAAAGACATTTCAGATTTTAGATTTTATATTAGTTTGATGTTTGTTCTTTTTCAGGACTGTAAACTGTTTTTTTATTTTCAATTTATTGGTTTTTTTGTTTCAATTAATTTTTCACCAACAGTAGTTTTAATGAGTAAGGACACTTATTGCAATGGAAAGGGCTTGCCTTAAAGAAATAGTGTGAAAAAAAGCATGAACTTTTGACTGTGATAATATTTAGTAGATGGTTGGACTTAATGATCTTGAAGGTTGTTTCCAACCTTAATGATTCTGTGATCCTAACCAGACTGCATCAAATACTGAACCCAGTCTTGGCAAAACCAGAAACTTCTGATTTTGAGAAATCACTCAAGAAGGTGATTTCAAGAAGGTGATTCCACTGCCATCTCAAAGCAGGGCATCTAGTCAAAGTTGTCTAGAGTCAATGGAGAGAGAAAAGAACCCGAAAAGGGTGAGTCATTATTTTTATCTTAAATGTTGACTTATTTTCTCAGCTTTAGCTCAAATAATTTAAATATGAATCACAATTCTCCTTTTCTCTATCTCTTTGTCTTCTTTTACTAGTTGTATTTTTAAACTCTGGGGTGAAGGTAACTGTTGGCATTTTTTTTATTGCTTTACACTTTATATCAACAATCCTTAACTGGTAAATATGAGGACATCATAAAATAACTGTAACCCCTCATTCTTCTACAGGATCAGTTCAGGAGATTAGGAAAGTACACAATTTCCAGTTCAGAAAATACAGTGCATGACTGACTCCTTTGAGAAGCAGCATCTGCTAATTTAATTATAGTGCATGTTTGCCATAATGCACTCGATGGTCTGCTGCATCACCTGACTAAAAGTGTATAATCATTTAATGAGAAATCAGAATATATTGTATTCTGAATTATTACATTTCTAAATAGTATTAAAACAGCAAAACAGTTTGTACAAGTGCAATATTAAAAAGGAGATTTCTAGATTTATTTATTGAGCAAGTCTTTAAACAGCCTTTTGTAAAAATGTGAGTGGTATTTCTTCCTTCTTGTAGTCTGGTTAGCATCAATGTATAGAATCAGCCAGCACCCTCTGCTTTACCTGCACTGCTTCTTTTGATAGCAGTAGTTTGTAGTTGTGACTTCTTGTCTTACATGATGCTTAAACAGTTAATGAAAAAGTGTTGAGTTTTTTCTTGTTGCTCACAACACAACCTGAAAGTTCAAACAATAACAAGAACTTCTTTCTATTAAGGAATTATAAAAAGTATTTGCAAATATGTGTCTAATGGCACTTGTCAGTAGCAATTAATTTCAAAAATATTTCACAGTTTAATCATGCTGAGAAATGCTTCTGAACTTTAAGAATCCAGACTAAATAATATGGGTATAGTTTCCTATTAAAGAGCATGAAAAATACTGGAGGAAGATTAATTGCCACTAGTGTGTAGTATTTATGCCTCATTCATTAGTTTATAAACTCTGACTCCTCAAAGGAGTATCAAGTATTCACATAATGACCCCAAGTCCTAGGAATTGCATTTCAAGAGCTTTAATTTCATGAAAGACAAGTAACATCCTTTTTATTTAGGTTTACTTTTATAGCTTTAGCTGGATCATGGGTCAACTTGTTATTTGTCAGACAAACACCTACATCAGTGTTCATTATAGGGATTTTATGACATAATGCAGCCTTTGATTTTTGTCCTTATCCAGCATCCTGGATAAGAGTCATGAATAATAGGTCCTGAGGAAACACACAGGTTGCATGAGATTTGCATTTGCAAAATGTAACTAAGGGAAGCTAATAACAGCAAATGTAGATGGGAGAGTGATGGTGGAGACTAGAGACACTCTGAAATGAATGTATAAAATGAGAGAGGGGGTATTTTCTAGTAAACAGATGATGGAATAGAGCTGGTATTGATAGCAACAGATAAAAAAGCAAGAGAAAGACAAATAATAAGAGAAATTAAAGTGCATCTCATGCACTTAGAAACAGCCAATAGTTCAAAGATAAACTGCACATAAAATAGTAATAACAGAGATTTATATGACATGTACTGCTTAACTGTAATACATAGGAAAGCTTTATAATGTGGGTGCATGAGAAAGTGTTCCCTAAAAGACTGAAAAAGTTTTATTCTTGCCTTTTATTGGCTCAAACCATGAGGTAATGATGCTAGTGATTTTATTTAGATAACTTTTTTCCCTTTTTTAGAGTCTGGGGACTGCAAACAGACTACAGGAGCATCTCCAATGAACAGCCATTACAGTGATTAAGGGATTGGAGCATCTCTTACATAAGCAAAGGCTGAGAAAGCTGGGGGTGTTTATCCTAGAGAAAAGAAGGCTCAAGGGGATCTCATCACTGTGTACAAACACCTGAAGGGAAGGTGTCAAGGAGATGGAGACTGGGCCTCTTCAGTGAAGCCCAGTGAAAGGCAAGAGGCAAAATAGGTAAAAACTGAAACAGCAGAGCAGGTTCCTATGAACATCAGGAATCACTTTTTTACTGTAAGGAACACTTTTTTACTGTGAGAGTGACTAAGCACTGACACATTTCTGAGGGAAGTTGGAGAGACTCCATCCCTGGACATATGTAAAAGCCATCTGGACATGGCCCTAAGGCAAATGGTTTTAGGTGAGCCTGTTTGAACAGAGGTCTTGGTCAAGATGACCTCTAGAGATTCCTTCTATCCTCAGCCATCAGTGACTTAGGAACAAATTCACAAAGAATGACTGCTTTCTGGCTACAGTGATGTTGTGTTCGCTTTGTGCTTCTAAGAGTTTCTTTAGCAGATCTAGGATTATGCATGGATTGTAGAAGAGATGTTCAGTAAGAGTAGTTTAGGACTCTATTTTCCTGTAAAAATAGAATTTTCTCTTTGTTACTGTATGTTATGCACAGATCTTCATTGTCAATGAGAGATGGAAATATACATTCAGTGCAGAATGCTCTGCAAGATGAAACAAAGCGTATCATTTAATATCTACAATAGCAAGAGTGAAAACACTTATTGATGACCACCACAGTATAGCACCTCAGCAACAGAAAGACATCATAATAGTCTCTACATCTTGCTGACCAAACAGAACTCTTATTGCATTGTCATTAACAGATGGATTAGGGTCCACATAAAAAGAAGGATCATCTGATGTAAATGAAGTCCAAAAGTGTAAGACAAAGTTGCACTACCACAAAAATACTGTTTTTCCAGGCAGATTCCCATACTTGACATTTTCAATAAACTTTGTTGTTCAAGCATATGAACTCTGTCAACTCTACACAGAACCTGTGTGCACAGCACATGGTGAAAGCACAGGACAGTCTGGCCTCAGCCTTTATCTCGTGCTGAAGTTTTATCCAGAAGTACATCAAAACTAAGCTATAAAAGAGACTAAAAATGTGTAAACCAGAATAATAAATGTCACTGTGAGCTTTGAAATAGCTGTCTAGCAAAAGATCATGAATGTTCCTTTGTATCAGTGACAGTGCTGAAGCATAATTTAGCAGCAGAGTGCTAACCCAGTCTGCCTTCTCCACATGGAGCCTCAAAGGTGATGGCAACTACCATCTTCTCCATTTGTGTGCCTGAGAAAGATACAGCTCCTCTGCTAACCTCCTGTCTTTATTTTTCATTCTTAGATTCCACTGTTTATAACACACTGGTCTGCTCTGTTCTGTTCCATCCCATTATTTTCAGTGAAAAACTTCTCCAAACACAGTATGTAAAAATTTTATCTTTTGCTAGCTGTTTCTCTGTGAGCCATGCTGACATTTCCCCTCCTGCTTGTTTCTTCTGTTCACATCAAGTCCTTTTTTCCTCATTCCTCTTCCTTCAGCATCCTTTTTCTTCTTTAAGCCAGGTTTGTTGTTTGGGCTTTTTTGGGTTGTTTTTTTGTTGTTGTTGTTTTGCTTCTCAGGGTTTTGTTCACTGCATTTCTTCCTGTGTTCTGTGATCTCCTTTATTATTTGCTTCTCTTCAGTGATTTGAAACTGTGGTTCTATTGCCTCCTCATCATTCTACCTGGAATTCTCTTGTTTGGCAGTCTGCTTCCTTGCTTCCTTCTGCCCTTATTATCAAACAAAAAAAAATTAACATAACAGACAGCCATGTATATCCATCTTCTTCTTGTCTCTTATTCTTGACATCTTTATTCCAGAAGTAATTCTATGTCAGTGCATTCCTGGCTTTGTTAAGAATATGCCTTTTTAAGGAGTAGCAAGTCTGACAGCCTGCTCTAAAATAATAATATCTTAACATCCTCCATATAGATATATTTATTATTCAAATAGAAGTAGTGCTCAAAGGCCAAGAATACTCAATTGTGATTGTAGTGGGTTGGTTTTTAAGCTAGACAGTCTAAAAATACAGTCCTGGTCCCTTCTATGAAGGCTTCTGAAGTTGAGCATCACAGGAAAGTAAATGACATGGGAACATGTTACAGGCAAATATACAAGGATGCACATGTCAGTCAGGGTCAGTCCCAGCTTGAGGTCAGAGAAAACAGCCCCTGTTAGCACAGTCAGACCTCCTCCTCAGAGACACCTTGAGCTACAGATAGGAGCAGAATGCTCAGTAGAGGAAGCATCAGAAAAGTCCTTTACACATTGTATAAAATGGCAAGAACTTGTGTTTCTTACGTTCCTAGGTCAGTCTGCTTCAAACTGTGACTGCAGTAACAGCAGAAACCCAAAGGAGAGGAAGCTATTTGCTTCTATGTAAGAAAAAGTGCTAATGCTTCCAATTCTCTTCCAAGTAACACCTTTCCATCCAGACAATACTGTAATAAAGGACATGGCCAGAGATACTAACAATAGTAAAGATAATATATTGCCTAGAACTAGGTCAAATCATGGTAGGGGCTCTACATGAAAAGGGGTAAAAAGCTGGTTCCAGATCCCCAAAACACTCATCTTAACATGAAGGGCTGATAGGAAGAAATGAAAAGAGAAACAGAGAAATAACAAAGACTCAATTGATAGGTAGTAGAAGAAAGCAGTAACTGTTTGGCCAAGGGAGTACAGTACATTAACTTTCTGGATCAACTCTCAGAAAACTAACTAGTCAGAAATGAAAATCAGTCTATTGATAATGGATAATAATTCTGTTTTCCTATTCCTTTCTTTTATTTTTGATTAAGAAAAAGGGGCTTCTCTCCTTCAAAACACAAGGCTGTATTTTTAAATCATAACATTCTTAGACCAACCAGGGCTTTTTTTTTTTTCCAGGATAATCTAAAGATGCCTCTTCTCCTTTCTGCTACAGCCATGCTTATCTCACATCTGTGTTGTTTCTATTCCAGACAGGTGTATATCCCAGCTTTCAAAGAGATGGTATTTATATTGTTTCAGGTGGTAGCAAAGGTCCTTCAAACAAATACTGAACCTGAGTTAGGCAAAATGCCTCAGAGATTCACTACCATATGTGTTTAAGAGTATACTTATGACTCTTATGGGCTTTATTATCAGGTTTTCAATGTTTAAAAGCTTTTGATGTTCTGGTCTACTTTGTTATTTGTGCTGCATTGGTCACATATACTATTTAGTATTTCCTTTAATTCAAAAATAAAAGAATTTTTACTTTCATCCCTCAATTGTCCACCAGGAAACATAATGCAAACTGCAGCTGTCTAAAACATAAATAAACAAGGAAATGAGTCTGATTATATTCTTCACCCAGTATATCCACCTAATCAAAATTATAGTGCTATACTGTAGGAACTGTCATACATATATATGACAGTACAGTATATGTCATATATGGTCATATACTGGAGGGGCTGTCATATAGGCCTTTAAAATAAAAAGACTCATGTTTAAATAACAAAACAAGGTCCTCAAGGGGCTGTATGATAGTCCCTACTCCAGACAGCTTCTGGTGCCTCAGAACAAACAGCATCAATGTAAAACACGTGACAGAGGTAGGTCTGAGTAGAACAGTGAGCAGACTGAACTAACACATCTCAGAAGCTGCCTGCCCTGCTGCTGCAACCTTGCTTCTCAGTTCTTCACATTTCCACTCACTCAGCATCAGCTACCAACCTCACCCTCCTTTGTCTACAGGCCTGAGCTCTCTCTGTGCCAGGAGATGTCCCTGCACATCTATACCTGACTGTGGGTGTGTGTTCAGTAGAAAGGTGGCAACAGGGAGAAAGAAAGAAACATTCCCCTCTTCTGCTTGCAGCAATGGCATCACATTCATCAGTGCACATTCCCCATGCAGTGCTGTATTTCCTCATCTCTGTCACATTCAGGCTGTAACACTGCAGAGTTTTTACAGCAGATGTAGCTTTCTGCCCACAGCAGAGCCTTGTCTCCATTGCAAGGGCAATACAAAAGAGGACACAGACCTTTCAGTCACAGCAAGGCAATTATGCTGCCAGCTTGAAGACCTTATATGAGAAATGTGAGACAATCACATACTGGGGAAAAGTCTGTTAGGCTGCAATGTTATGTTCTGGAGTGACTGGGAGAATGAACAAGAGAATGAGATGCAGAAGTAGTACTGTACAATGTTTAGCAGAAAGCTGTCACAAAAACATATAGAGAAGGACATGGCAAAATGATTGTTGATGAAATTGCTTCAATTACTTCACTACACAAAACTGAAACCTATTAAAGAAATGTAATAGGAAACAAAAATTACTGAGGAGGAAATCCTGTCTTCTCCATCTCCATTCTGATTCTGAGTGCCAGATTGTGTAGATTGTCATTAGGCTATTTCTAGCCATTATCAAATTGAAATGAGCACATACATGGCACAACAGAAACTGAAACAAGCACATCTATAGCAGGGCCAGGAAGAGCCTGCCAGATTCAGAGGACATTTCTGGAAGGTTAGACAGTGTGCCTCTGCATTATTTTCAGACTTGATCACTACAAAAGGACTGTAAGTAAGAGAAAACCAAACCAAGACAGATCGTGGCAGGGGCAGCCACCCCCAACACACAAAACAGACAGAGCAAGGAGGGTGTGCTGGAGCAGTTTGGTGCCTCAGTCACTAAGCTGCACCTCCTGGTGTCGTTCATCAGGGTTTCCCCTTGATGAGCCAGTGTGTGCCCATTTTGGTTCATCTTTCTTTAAGGTTTAGGGATGAGTTGTGCAGTAGTTAATTCCCCACAGACATCCCAACTTGTATTTGTTCAGAAGGAGAGCTGGGCAATGCTGGTTGCAATAAACCCCATGTTGGACAGCAGCTGCTGTTTGGTCTGTGGGAGCTTCTGTGACACAGATGACTGTTGCCAAAATAAATGATTCCAGCTCACAGGTTCCTGACTGGAAAAGCATGGTGGCACTTCACAGCACTGAAGAACTCTTTAAAAACACTCTTACAAGCCCAGTGTCTGCAGAATATATACCTGAAGAAAAGGGAACAATTAAAGGGCTGGAATGAATGGGGAATGATTCAGAGCTGGAACATTGATCCAGTGAGGAATTGCTGAAGAAACTGGAGTTGTTCAGGCTGAGTAAGAGAAGATCTGAGAAGACTTTTCAGTAGATAAAGGGGGCTTATAAGAGAGACAAAGACTTTTTACCACTGGATGACTGATCATCAGAAGTCCCTTCCAACTCAAACCACTCTATGATGCTATGACATCGTTTTTCTTTGCATGCCCTAGTCACTTGTTAAAACAGGATTATCCTGCTAACTCTTACCTATTTTAGCTTTATCTACTTTAAATTCTCATGCCTTGATGTAGTAAATTATCACTGGCATTTGTTTAATGACTTCTACTGACATCTTTACCATCATACTGGTTTATACTGTATATACCACTTAGAACTCATTAGAACATTTCACATTACATTTAGCAAATGTCATGAGGACATTCTCATAATGCTTTACTGGTCCAGAAACAACTGAGTATCAGAGTATTTCCTACAATTCAGGTCAACCACACAATGAGAGTCCATTTGAACTACAAGGATCACAAATGTCACCCTTGAGAATGGAGTGTTTAAGGATGGAAAGGCAGAATGCCTTTAATTTGTTAAGTATTTTTGGAAAAACAAAGAGTATGTGAAGAAAGCATATAGGTAGAGGAGTGTATTTTTACAACTTGTTCTTTAAATTGATCCTTAACACACTTTTAAACTTGAGTTACTTGATTAACTGATACCAGTCATGTAGAAGCTAGCAAGAACAATGATAGATGGAACAGGACTGAAGCTGAGCAGCTCTGCTTTTGAATTTTAGCTCATGAGTCTCTAGATTTTTTTGGGGGGTCAGTATTTGTAATAGAATAACCCAAGCTGCCTATGCATCACTCCCAAAGAATTCTGAGATTTCATAAAATACTGGTTTATTGGTATTTTGCATTATAAAAATGCTAATAGATAAATGAGGAAAAAAAACACAGAGAAGAGAGAGCAATGAGCATGAAAATATTTATTAAGTCTGTGCTGCAGAGTCTGTCTTAATCTCTGATAGATTCCTTTTCTGAGCCCACCCTAGGGCAACTGGAATTTAGACTTGCTCTGTTATCTGCAGTCCTGTGCATTTTTCTGTACCTATCTGACACAGAAATGTTGAAGCAGGTTTTTGCTACTTAGCCAGAAGTAGGAATTTGAGGAATTAATGCCACAAAAAGCGGGGAAATGAGGAAGGATACAGGGCTGCACTAGTATCTAGTGTTAACTTTTCAATACTACAAAATAATTGTTTAACTAGCACTTCAGATATGCAAGAAACCTAAAATGCCTGAAAATAATACCAATAAAACCAGACACAGAAATACAGCATAGTCTTAGGGTAAAATTTAGGGGGAAACCAGAACAAATTAGCCCTACGAGAAAGTGAGTAGGAAGACTTCTGAAGTAAATGAAAAACTCAGCTTCCAGAAATGAAAGAAGACTTTACAAAGGAATTTTGAAAGGCACTATTGTCTAGATGTAAATGTATTTAACGTATGTAGGTGAAAATGTTGGTCCAGCAGGTGTAAGACACACTAAGCCATGAATGAGCTCCAGAAAATGGATAAATAAACCTGCAAATAGCTTGGAGACAAGAATGCAATGTGGAAACCTCCCGATTAGCCAACCTTTGTTTACTGACAGTCTCTGTTCTCCCAGATCAAAGCATTATGTCTCAGCCTGCACTGTGTATATGTTTGGGTTTTTTCTTTTATCTCAACTCTGTCTCCTATAGATATTAACAGTTAAAACATTTCTGGAGTCTTTAATCTTAGTTTTGCAAAGACACAACCAGTCAATGAATGATTATTTTGCTGTGAGTACTATTATCTCAGCTAACAGGTGGATGCCAGACTTGCCAGGGCAATAATCGTGTTTATGTAGTAAGAGAAAAAACTTTTTAATTATTATTATTATTTCATCTTTTTTCTCTTACTACATAAACACAAAGTCTGGCTGGCTAGCTGGATAGATGGATGGATTTTATATTTTAAATTTAATATTAAATTTAAAAGATGCAATTTTAAAGGGTGACTTTTCAAAAAAAATATCTGTCATTACCTAATTTGTTCTAGTCCCTGATACATTTGAATGGTTTTCAGTCTTAAAGTATTTATTTTCATTTCTTAAAACAATAAATATTAGTTCTGTACAAACTGACAAGCAGTCTCTACTGTTCAGAGCCATACTGTGTTATTCTGAAGGGAAATGAATGGTTTGGCACAGTATGCCCCATCATTATTAATGTAGTCAGTTCTATGAAACTGTGCTTAAACAGAGTTATTTTATATCCAATGCAACAGAAGAAAAACAGTGTCACAGCATGACCTTATGAAATTTATTCTTTAAGTTTATAAAACTCATTAATCAACCACCTTCTCTTCAAAATCACTCTGTAAAATAATTTATTAGACACTCTGTAATAGTCACATATGCTAAACTCAGCTGTCACAGATGCTTCTACTACTTAGTCTGGGATCTGGTTTTTATCACAACATGACCTTCTTTCTGAAATCATGCTAATTGGACCTGTGGAAGGGAAAAAAAAATCCTCACTTCAAAAGCTCATATGTTTCCCTCTGTCTGAAATCTCAGCCCATCCTGTATGTGTGTGTTGTCATAAACCACACTGCATACACCTCATGGTTTTCATCAATATTGTTCAGCCATCAGTAAAAATATATAGGTGAATTGGTTTGGTTTTTTTAACACTGTGCTGTCTGCCTCTTATTTCACTCATTATTCAGTATCTCATGCTTTGAAATGGATGTATTTGCCTTTTTACACTAAAATCTCTGAAATGGCTATTAATGAATTTGCAATAAACTAGCTCAAAATGACACCTTAATAGGTTGTAATTGGCATGTACAAATGTCTTCTGCAGAAGTGGTAAATTCTACAAGACTGAGATATTGATCATTAGGACAATGATCCATGTCACAAGCACTTCAGTTTATCATAATCTCATTTCCTTAATGACATAAGTAAGCATTTTAATTCAGCAGATACTCCAATAAATCAGCATGGTATTTCATCTGAATGCTATCAAAAAGAACATTACTATGTTGGATGAAAAGGTAAAATATTTTCAGCAAACACTAAAGAACAGCAGAAAACTGTCATGATCTTGATAATACGATTACAAAGTTAACCCTTAATTTACCTACCCTAGCCAAGGACTTTAGGAATTTTCCCTGATGGTGTAACCCAAAGTTTGTGGGTTTTACAATCTTATTTACCTTTAACTCTTCAGAAAACTTAAAATTGTGCAAATTATTGTATTTCAATGAGAATAGCAAAGCTGTGTGCAAATAAATACATTTTTTCTGCTAAAAACTGCTGCTCAGACAGGCCCTTCTTATACTGGTTTGTGTATCCTCTGAGAAAAAAACTATCTGGGTGCAAACACATATTTTCCATTTTCTGCATGATTCAAACATCTTCTTCAATCAGGCTTTGCATTTAGGCTGGAAAGAGTTATGAACACCAACATATTTAATGCTAGAAACTATATTTTTAATACTAGAGCTCATCTTTTCCTTGCTATTGATTTCTGTGCACTTGGATGTCCAGGCTTAGAGAGGGCCCATGGACTGTTGTCATCCAAAGTTCTTTATATAATTCTGATGCTTTGCTAGAAGCCTTGATAAAAATAACACCCATGAACTTCTGTGCATAATAGTTTGTCAGAAACTTGTTAACCTGACAGGGAGAATAATTTATTTAATAGCCACTAATGGCAACAGGATATTGCAGGCATGCTGTACTTCTTCCTGCTTAGAGCAACTGACAGCAGTTTAATACACTATTTGGAGTGAAGATTTTTTATTTCCTCTTTTAAAAGGAAAAAAGTAAGAATGCCATACATTGTGTTCTAACTTTGGAATTTTTGTCTCCTGTCAACTTCAGTCCCATTCTATTACTTGAAGAAGTACCCCACATCCCAGGGCACAATATGAGGTAGAGGATTGTTAGGATGTTTTCTTTTGAGTTAATGACACATGTCTGCTTAGTTGAGATAATAAAACTCCTCGCATTAGCAGCAAAATCAGTTTCTGGCTGACAGTCTGGTATTAGCTACTTTTTTTTTTTTTTAAAACAAGTAGATCCATTTCTTCCAGGGCTGCAGCAATCCTGTTCCTGTATGGGTAGTTAAGCAAACCTGCCTTTATGCTATTAACATTATGCAAATGAGGCTAAAATTCTTAATGCAATGACACTTTGGCTATAAAATGTGCTGTGGAGGGAAAAAAAGTTGATAATGAAACAAGTATATTCACAGAAAAAAAGAGAGAAGCAGCTAACTTCCCATTTATTTTTGCATACTTCATAACCATTCCACATAAACTTCCAAATAGGCCTTTGAAGTTATACATTAGCCTAATTACACTATAATAAGTTTTTGTGTTGCTTTTGTTTTTCATTAATTTCTCATTGCCTTACACAACGTTGAGCTCCACTGGCAGGATGCATTTTGCTTCAGGCTGGTCCTCTACCTCACTCCCTGTGCTCACATCACAACAATTTCAGTTCAAAGGATGGTCCTTCAAAGTAGTATGCAGAAGAATCTTACCTCCCTGCACCACCTCCTGTGCCAGCTGTGCCAGCTCCTGGCACCCTGCAGATCCTGCTGCAGCCCCCGTGCTGGAGGAGAGCTCTGACACACTTCCAAGGGGCACTGGTGGTGACTGCAGTTGTGCCATAAGCCTCACTCAGGACCCAGTTTCTTGCTAGAAATAAAAGCACAAAGAATTTCTTAGAAGAAGTTTCATCATTAGTTCCATTAGTGCCATTTCCCAGCCAAAGTTTGCTTTTCCAGTAGTGTAATTTTTATGGAACAATTCTACTCTTACCCATCTCAGGGCCTTGCACTCTCACTATAAAGCAGTGAGTATGTCATAACAGAGTAAATCAGGCACAGCATGTGGAGTACCCTGGTGCTGACTGACCAGCCATGGAGTGCAGGTTACACTCTGGCTCCTTCTGAATTTAGAAGATGAAGGCCATTAGGATTTTTCTCTCCCTTTGAGCTTCATTCGTTTTTAACAATATTTTGTCTGCATTTGGCCTTACAAAAACTGGATGCTGTCCCTCTGTGTGCTGGTTCTGCTCCTGTTAATACAGCCCAGGAGCCTGCTGTCTCTGCTGCTTTTCTCAGACCAACTCCCCAGCCCTCACACCTCTGTCACTGCAAGCAACTCTTCCTTCCCAGGTGCAGCATTTCTCACTGGCACTTGTATTTCCTGAGGTTCCTCATGACCCATCTTCCAGTCTGTCTTGGTCCCTCTGCCCTGCCTTCCAGTATATTCACTGGTAACTCCAGCCTGGTGCCATGTGCACACCTGATGAGGGTGCACTCTATCATCCCATCAGCAGGGGAGCTGCTGAACAAGGCTGGTCCCCCTTAGGGAGAGCAGTGCTTGCTATTGGATTCCAGCTGGAGTAGAACTCTTTCACCTGTACCCTTTGAGTCAAATCATGCAAACAGGTGGATCATGCAACTCAGATGGTCCAAGAATTTAGACCTTGAATGAGACATCCTTAAATGAGTACAAGAGTATAGAAAAAGATTTACTATAACATTAAAGTGGAAATATCCTTCTGAATATTTTCTCAGAAATATGAAGTTGTATGACTTTTCTAGGCAAGAGTGGACTGAAATCTTGGCCTGTGATACTTTGACAGGTTTTTTACATAAGAGCTGGAAGTGAATCCCAGAATGAAGCATTGATTGAGGATTATTATAGTTTGCCTTGATAACCACAAAGTTTCTTAAGAAGTTGTGATACTAAATTCATTGTTTATGTTCTGTACTTTCTGTTATTTTCTAATATCTGCTTACAAGTATCCAAATATTGATAATTCTGTGTGTCAGGAGACAACCTACAGCATAAGGGACTGGTTTCACTGAACCATAAACTGATATTCTGGAAATTATTGTTATCAGTAAGAATCATCACACGTGTATAGAGCTTGGCAGAAGTTTTAAAACCTTAAACTTTTTCTGCTCCACTTTGGAATGGCCACAAATGTTCTTTTGAGAATGGATTTTTTTTTTTTTGTAATGGCTTTTTTTTTTTTCAATATAATACTGCAAGTTTTTAATTCATCATATTTTCTTTCTCTTTCTCATTAGAAGTGACCAGAGAGCTCTGGACTGCAGAAAACTTTCCTTTGAAAAATTCATGGAAACCAATATACCTCTCAGTAAACATTTGTTTACTTTTGCTTGTACAAAATTACATTTAGTCACAGCTCTTCCAGACAGGTTTAATCCTGTAAGAATAATCATAATACAGAAAACATGCCTAGACCTTCTAGCATAATGATGGAAACCTTATTTATAAATTATTTCTCAGAGTAATGAAGGGATAGAAGTTAGAATAGTAAGAAAAGTAGGTGGATTAAAATAAATAACTCCATATCTGATTTCTAACATTACATAGAAGAAAAGAATGCTTTTTATTGCTTTTTTTTGTTTGTGTGTGTGGATTTTCTGGGGCTAACATGGATGGGTTAGATCAACAAACCAGATCCTGGGCAGGGGCATTACTACCAGAGATAAAAATGTGATCTTCCAACTCTACTCAGAGCTTGTCAGGCTGCACTTGGAGAACTGTGTCTAGTTCTGGTTCTCACAGTTCAGTAAAAATGCAGACAGACTGGAGAGGGTCTAAAGGAGGGTCACAAAGATGATCAGAGCACTGGAGAAGCTGCTCTGTGAGGAAACACTGAAGGTGTTTGGTCTTTTCTCACCAGAGAAAGCTCAGATGGGGAGTTCAACACAGTATTCCAGCACTAGACAGGTGTGAAAGAAGCACCTGCATCCTATGAGACTGCTGACTGTTGGCTGGGCAAGGCTGATGTCAATCAGCAGGACTGAAATAGATAATTTTTAATTTGAAGATTGACTTCTAAAATGACTAATTATCAGTAGACCACATAATGTAGAAGTGTAGTAATATACTTTAAATTGTGGTTTCCCAAATCATTTACTCATGTTAAACTGATGACAGATAAAGGCCTGTTTTCTCTTTTCCCCTCAGGTATCCAATTCAGCAACTCCCCTGGACTTTCAATGCAAATTCTGCTGTGTTACACCCCTGAAGTGAACAATTAGACTTAGAGAAACAGCAGACAGCTTGAAAGAAGGTGAATTCATGAGAAATTTGTTTAGTATTACCATGATATTTCAGCACATTTCCCTGTTTGAGAGAAGGTCAGAAGAAGAGCAAGAAGAAAAGTTAATGTTCTTAATATCTAACATGCTTCCTACACTGAGGACAATGTGACAAAGGTGAAGACATAAAATAGTACTCTAGGAAAAGGATTATTAAGCTTATTACTAGAAATCTACCAGTTTACTAAAATCACATTCATGTCATTTCTCCTTTTTCTTTGGCTCACTGAAGGATTTTCTCATATAGGAATTTCAAGTGGTAGAGGGAAGAGAAACTGACATCTGTCTGAGTCCTCTACACACCAATAATATTATGCCCTACTAGAATAGGTAACACTGTAATTTACCTGTCTTTGGACCTGTGAATCTTTAGAATGCATTTCTTCTATTCCTGGTATTTTTCTCCCAGTTGGGGATGTATTAGTAGAGTAGTAGTAGTATTTCAATGCAAATATAGATCTATTAAGTAATGTTTTGAGAAATGGATTTGAACACTTTCAAAAGGCTAAGTGAAAAGCTAGTCTAACCTAAGAGTATTTAAAATAAGCAATCAACATTTCTTCACATGTGATAAAATACCTCTCTACATTATTCTACTTGAATGCATCCCCTTTTTCTCTCAGTGTATTTCTGGAACCTCACTTTGACACAGATATGCTATTTGATGTGTATTCCATTTCTTTGTAAGAGGCAGAAAGTATATTTTTTTATGTAATATGAAATCTTTGCTCTAGAGGTTGTCTCTAAGGACTGTGGAACTAAGCACTATGGCTCTGCTCCTTTCCCAGATATCATCCCAAGACTGTGGTGTAGCTGCACAGTAGAGGGTGTGGGGTGGAGGGTGATCTACAGCACCCATAGCAGAAATCCCTTAGAGCAGCATGCACCAGGTAACATTTTGGGTGTCAGAAGAAATCAGCATTAGATTTCTCATCTGCCAGAGGTGAAAACCACTGTGCTTCAAAGCACTGCTGTAGATGACTGTGTCAATATATTGGCTCACCAAGGATGAATGGCTGACATCTTAGAGAGAACACTGTTCTCTCCAGTAATTACCCATTGGTTAATGTTATTTAAATACAGTGAACTGCCTTTATAATTCATTAGCTTACTTTGAGAATCATACAGTATTTCAGAATGTTGAATCTCTCCCATATTACCACCAAAAAAGACCCAACAAACCCTAATGCCAAACACCACTGTTGCCTTACTGTGCACAACTGAAAAGAGAGAAGGGAGTGGAATAACTTGTATGTCACTGAGCTTGTAATGGGAGAGTGAAATGCCATGATCAGACTGATCTGAATAATAAGATTCCAGTGTTCGTGGTGTGAGAAAAACTCTTGCTGTGAGTATTCTGCCTTAACATTTTCCATGAAAGATTCTGTTGTAAGAACCACTTCTACCCATAAAAAGGAAATGGCAGGGGATGTAGAAGTCAAAAGGTTTCTCCATACATCTGTGTTGCTGGTTTAATGACAGACTGAATATTTAACAAAAGCTTCTCAGTACTGCAGAATATTTCTAATTTATTATAGATGAGGGTTTTTTTTAATTACTAGATTCTTTAATTGCCACTAAGTCATTTGCACAGATGAAGAGGGATCTGTAACAAGACAAGAGCAGAAAACCCACTCTGTTTTAAAGGCCTGGGTGCAGCTCAGCTTTCAGGAGTGCTGAAAGTGGTGGTTATATTTCCCACCCAAGGAATACTCTCCTTCAACTATTAATAAATGTTTCAATTGTTTGGTGTAATTGATACACACTTTACCCACCAAGGAGCTATAAAAAGCCCTTTGGTGGACATTAAATCAACTATACTGTCTAGCCCTGAGTTCCAAAACAGGCTTTTTTTGTCTTTATTTCTTTTCTCTGTAAATGTGTAATACACAGTAATGCCATGCACATTCAGTGCTTTTCTTACAAATAGGCTTAAAATTTTAATGCCCTCCAAAATCCATTAGAGGACTTTTTTATTAAGCAACACTTAAATAATACATTAATTCTTCTTTTGAGGAAGTTTCAAGGGAAAAATTAGTCTAAAACCATTTCAACCTCTCCAAGATATAGTCTGGAACAATCCAGAATAAACAGTTGTACCATTTCTGGACTTCAGACACAGCAAGAAAGGATAAGTGAGTGAATCAGACTACAAGGTCAAATTAAAAAATAAATATGAAGTAGTTTTAACCTAAAAACAAATGCATGACACCTCTTGCCACTTCAAGTCCCCTTCCTCCTGAAAAAAAACCACAACAAACCAAAACTCAAACCAAACAACAAACCAAAAGTAACCAACCAACCAAACAGAAAACCTCAAAACACCCCAAACCAACTAATCTAACCTAAGAGATTAAATATTCCAGTTCTTCTATTCCTATGTGTTACTTTAATAAAAGGTTAGCTTTATAGATTGAATGCTTTTGCTGTCTTCTGTTCACACTTGAACACCCAGTGTAATACTGAGCAATGTAGACTACAAATAATTCTATTTTTTAAATTCTGATAAATTTTAAATTGACATATACATAATATAGAATGGGAGAGATTAAGACATTTTAAAATACAGTTTTTATTCTGGTATCACCTGATTTCACTTTTGGTACCTACATCTGGTATTGTATAAGTTATGCCAGTCTTTGCTCTCATCTTAAAGTTCATCTGCTCTGCTCCACTGAGGTGTAAATATACAAGTATTAGAAAAAGTCATCATAGCTTGGAATGATCATCAGCCTACACCTTCCTGGAACAGTATTTAGTGTCAGGGACTGTACAACTGAAACACCTTCTGGATCACTGAGTTCTGTTCTTTTTCTTACTTCTAACACGTATTATATAATTTCTCTTATAAATGGCTGATACTCCATCCTCAAAGTATATTTTTTTTTTCCTGCTGAAACACTGCAACCTCCCTGCTTGAGTAAGCAAAAGACTTTTTTCTTTGCCCTTGATTAAATTTATATCATAATTCTGTATACTTTACTCTTTTGCTGATATTTATTTAATTAACATTTGAATACAACATTAACATTTACATATAAACAGCTTACTTCTTAAGGCATATGTTGAAATCATGCATAATTATTCAGCATTCACACTCTTAGAATCATAGAATTGCTAAGGTTGGAAATTACCTCCAGTATTATCAAGTCCAACCTTCATAGCCAACACTCTATGATCACTGGACCATGTCCTGGAGCACCTCTTCTACACATTTTTTGATGGTGACTCCACCACTTCCCTGGGCAGCCTGTTCCAGTGCTTAACTACTCTGGCAGTAAAGAAATTCCTGCTAATATCTAATCTGAACCTCCCCTGATGCAGCTTTTGGCCTTGTCCTGTCATTACTGACCAGGGAGAACAGCCCAACACTGGCCTCACTACAACCTCCTTTCAGGTAGCTGTAGAGAGTCTCCTCTCAGCCTCTTCTTCTTCATACTGACCATTTTGAGATGCTAATAATATATTCTTCACTACCATGCAGTAATAATAGAGTTTCTCTGCAATTAAAAACTAACACTAAAACAAGTGCATGCACAGAGCAGGAGTACCAGTGCAGGCTTGGATTCTTTCATACATTGTATTTCACTTCAAAAGATTCATTTTATTATTTATTTCATGTTTAATTGCAGATGACATAGCTATTACTTTTTCTATCTTGTGTTAAGGATTATGCTTTACCCTTATTTAAGAGAGCAGTTATTAATACAGTTCCTTAGGCTGTTTTACAGACTTAATGAAAATGGAAAGAAACAAAACAAAACAAAAAAAGCCCATGGTGGGTTAGGTCAGGCTGTTGCTTATGCTCCCATTCCATGCAGGACAAAGGGAGACAACAGGAAGGTTGGGAGTGAAAAAGCTCCTTTTTTTTGATGGACTTTTTTTTTTTTTGGATATGGAAAAGTTGTCTACATTTTAAAGTAAGGTTAATTGTCAACCTGAAGAATTTGTCTATGCAGATCTATCAGGGTCTTTTATTGATTGCTGATCAATCAAGCAATAAATGATGAAGTTTGATATTTTTTTTTACGATTTCTGAAGTATAACCAATATAGTTGTTTATTGTAAATATTCCCAAAAGACATTATTTCTTAGAAAGACAATGTTGACTACTGCAAAAAGGTTAGAAATAGTTTTCAACCTTAACTGTAGAGTCTTAATGTGGAATCCATAATAACATGGAAGCCAAAAAATGAAATTTACCAGTCATAACAACTGATTAGAAAAAAAGATACTGTGGTAAACCCATGATCCATTTTTTCTTTTTTATTATCTGCTATTATGCCTGTAATCAGAAATAATCAGCTTCTTCAGCTGAAATACACAGGAAACCATGTAGCCAGGACTGTAATTTGTCTTCAATCAGTGGTTTTCTAACCGCAGCTAACAAAGGATTGTTCATAAAAACATTCAGAGAAAAGATGAGCCACACAACCAGGTTTTGTATTATTCATGAATAGCATTGTAATGACAATTATAGACACCAATACTCTCCTTTTCCTCTACAGAGAGAACTACAGCATGAATTGAGGTGATTCCCTACAACTTCAAAAGAAATTTGTGAAGGACTCACAAAATTTACTTTCAATAGGTTTATCTACAGGCTGAATTTTCTGACTCCCCTACTAAAACCTCATTGAAATACTACAGGGCCCCCACCTGTCAACAGTAAGATGTGTCATTTGCTTACTAATGGCATAAGATTACTAAACCATGGCAAAAATGGATTTGCTGGATGATGTCACTCTAAGAGTTGTGGTCAGTGGCTTGACTGGGGCCAGTGCTGTTTAACATCTTTACTGGTGTCATGGTGCACCCTCAGTAAGCTTGCAGATGATACCAAGCTGTGTGTTGTGGTTGACACTGGAGCAAAGGGATGCCATCCAGGGGGCCTTCTTGAGAGGTGGGCCCATGCAAACCGAATTAAATTCAACAAGTGCAAAGTCCCCCATGCAGGGAGTCTAGAACTAGGTGATCTTCAAGGTCCCAATACAAACCATTCCATTATTTTGAAAGCAGCTTAAATAAACTTTCAAAGATAGTTTGCATCATGTACACGTTGAGATGTCTTGCCATTTTTTCCTGCATGTTTAACAAGGATGAAGCAATGGCATCATGCCATGTGGCAAGCAGCAGTTGCTTTTTACTAAAGGCCTCTTTGAAAGTGATGAACATGGTCTACAGAGGCCAAGGAACATTTGCTACATTTGAAGGAGGAAAAATAAACTTTCTGTGCACTATCTTAAGAACGTGTAAGACAATAATAACTGCTTAGTCAAGAATATCTCCTAATAAGATCTTCCTTCAGTTTAAAGCTTGTTTCACAAAGCTGGCCAAAGATTCTCCTCCCTTTTCCAGACAGGAGTATCCCACCCTCCCTAACAGGTGATACTCATTGAAGAGCCCACTGCCATAAAAAAAAAAAAAAAAAAAAGCCCTCTCTATGGCACCAGCCATGTAGCCAAAAGTTGATGTGCATCACATGCCTATTTTTGGCTACCTCCTTTCCTCCAACTCATACGACTGATCAAAACAGAACCCATGAACCCATTTTTTTTTTACCTGCACCTGTAGGGCTTTAGTGTCCTCTTTGGTTCTGCTCAGCTTCTCGTTTGCTGTCATTCATGCCCACATGAAAGAGGGACAGGGGACAGTAGTCCACACTTCTGATCAGCTGTGGCACCCTCTCAGTACTGCCGCTGACCACGGCTCCCTGAGACAGCAGCTCCCTGAGGCAGCGGCTCCCTGAGGCAGCGGCTCCCTGAGGCAGCGGCTCCCTGAGGCAGCGGCTCCCTGAGGCAGCGGCTCCCTGAGGCA